>JARHVA010004678.1:97500-172500 GCA_037957365.1 Torreya grandis | reverse complement strand
TTCCTTTAAAAAAGAGTTTACAACAATAAGGCCAACCTCAATATGAGATCATTATTGGATATAGTCATCTTTCCTATGTGTATTTCATTAACCATTACCATAAGTTTCACCATATATTCATGCACCCTAAATTGATTTCCTAGAAACATATATTCACACAAGAAACCATTATTTGTATATATATTTGGTTAATCCCTTGTATTAATTCCAACAAGGATAAAATAAAAACCATTGTGAGATATCAGTACTAGCAATCTACGTCAACTTAAGGTAAACATTAATGCTACCCAAATAACATAATAGACATAAGGATCTATACATTATCTCTATAGGTTAAAGTTTACAATAGAAAATAAAAATAACATCATAATAAAACTAAGCATACTCTTAACTAGTTTTGAACTCATAATTTTTATGCATTTCTAGCAAGAGTAAAAGTGGTTAATAATAAAGTAGAGTGTATTTCATCATCAATATTATGCTACCAATGAGAGTATATACCTCATAAAATTCCTTAAAAGTTTAAATCAAACTAAAAATAAGAACTAAAAGGAATTACAACAAATATTTTTTAATTCTTTATACTTCATATAAAGGTCTTTCACATAATAAAAACAAGGAGATTAGTTTTACATTTCTACCTTCTATATATGATTGGTATACCAATCATGATAATGTAAAAGTATGAAATAACCTATCATGAACTAGAATTATCACAAAATCATTGAGCATGATTCTTATGATCTGAAGCATTATAATAATATTTCATCAAGGCCTTACAACATGAATTCAAGAGTAATAACCAACAATTTCATATATTGTAATTCAAGTTAGAAAAGACATATAAGGACTTCAAATTCAACACCATATGTCAAGTAGATGTATAAATCATTAAAACCATTTAAAAATTAGACCCTTTCCAAGAGGAAATAAGATAACATATAAAACTACAAGGTAAATCTAATCAGATTTAATAAGTGTAACTGGTTATAACTAAATTCATTTTGTATTCAACATGAAACCACTAATACAAATAATGTTAAAAATGAAACATATAAGAAACTTATGCAATACTAATTATCGAGTTTCATATCCCCTATCATCGAGATCAACCAAGAATATATATTTCACATGAACATGACATAACAAATCCCTCCACACCCACCCTATGATCTTAACCATCAGTGGCCCTTACCACCCCATCCATCAACTAGATAGTGGGTTTCAGTAACTGGTACTAGGAAGAGATTCAGATAAAATTGAGATTTTTTAGGCCATTAGATGACTTAACACAAAAAAATATATATTTAAAACAAACAAATAACCAATAGGTACTTCATCAGAAGATAAAATAAAAAATCACTAATATGAAACATATATTACTTCGTATTGGGCAGTGGTGATAATCCATCATTAGGTAAGGTTTTGAAAGTCATAAAAGTGGATTTATGCTTCTAAAATTGAGTCCATAACAATCATTGTTGCCTTACTTGGAAATATTTAAAGTGTAGGCTTAGCCATCAGATTGCTTGACTACCAACTTGTACTTCATACAAATAATTCCATAGTTATAAAGCTAAGTCATTAAGTCAAGCCAAATAACTAAGACTTCAATAGTAATAGAGATCAATAAAATAAATAATACATCAATAAACAATGATATAGTATGATGTGGGCATGTAACCAACACAAAATAAACAACAAAATCATACCCAACCCAAAATGCCAATTTGAAGGCTGTGGCCATTGAAATGTGTATGTTAGAATTAAGGCAAACAAGGAATAGTTTATAACTAATTATTTCCATTACACATCAAACTTCCAACTTTTAGCAAGTTCTCACAACTTTGAAAATAAACAAAAAATGAAATCAAATAGAAAAATGAAGTGTGAATAATAAATAAAAGATGAAGGTAAATCAATAAGACAATTTATGGGTTCATCATGAGGTCTTACGACCTCATAATGAACCCTAAAATCATCAATTCGAGGTCAACTAGGAAATTATTATAACTAGTTACAAATTTTAGGAAAATGATTGCACCCAATCAATTCCTATAGGTATAATTGATTTTTAATAATTTACACATTACTCTTAAACTAATGATTTAAATATAATTAATGCACCATTCAGTATTTAAACAAAAGTTGTCCAGGGCTTCACCCCACAAACCCTATGCAGGTAAAAAAAGGGGTCAAGTTTTTTAACTCACAAAAATATTTGTTAGATAAAATTATGGACATTTAAAAATAAAGACAAATAACTCATTAAACCCAAAAACATTTTAAGCATAACTTTCATATATCAAAAAAGAATCACCAAAAAACCTCATACAAATAAACAAAGTACTACGACCAGTTTGTCATATAGAAATCAAAATTATGAAAATCAGATAAGGTACAATAGTGTTATATATGTCCACACACACACACACACACACACACACACACACACACACACACACACACACACACACACACACACACACACACACACACACACACACACACACACACACACACACACATATATTCAAGGAAAAATGGAGAATAACTAAACCCTAATTATGTTTCAGAAAAACCTTAATTTATTCAAGTAAAATGTACACATTGCCTCATATAGTTAAAACAGTTATGGCAATATGATTTATGGTAGGGAGAGGGAAAAACAAGGTAGATATGTGCATTAGATGATCATCTTGAAGTCTCATGACTTTAGGTTGAGCATGTAATGTCCTTATGAAGACAAACCCTACTTTCTTATTACCATAGAACCATAAAACTAGCTCAATAAAAATACAACACTTACTTTTAGCTAGCATTTGAGTGTATAATGGTTGTGTGAAATAAGGAAGTAGGATGTGTATGAAGATCTAGGAGAGCCATCAAAAATGTCCATAGGGTATTTGATAACATGCCCCCAAATCTTCCCCTCTCTTCATAGTGCATCTTCCTCCCCACCTCCTTCCCTCTCTTCCAACTACCATCCACCTACCCAAGCATGGGTTACTCATGCCTCATATTTCCCCTCATTCATTATAGAAGAGAGATAAACATGGAAAAATGGATAACCACCTTCCCCAAGAATTCAAAACATACCAACTACAATCAATGCAAAATCTATAAAAATCCATCAATTAATATTTTAATTAAATCCCCATAGTTTAAGCCAACACATTACAATCCAAACAATAATAAATCCTAGTCATCATGCTAACTAGTTAATTTGAAGAAGGGCCATGAGATAGTGAACTCACACATAAAGAGAAGGTCAATAGCAATAAGGTGGGATGGGGTTAACCCAAACCAATAGAATCTCAAAAAAATCAAATCAAATGTGTAACATAGAGCGAAGCATAGAATGGTAAATCATGACACAAGAACGACACAAAATGTTAAAATCAATAGTTTGACTAAAGGCATGAAAGACAAAAAAAGCATAAAATCACAAAATATAAAATGACACAACTTATCTAATGGCTCAAAATCAAAACTAAAGTTATAATTGTCAAAACTGATCTGACTGCTCAAAGAATCTCTCATTTTCTCAACTGTCAAAAATCACCACCAAGCCTAGCTCATGAACAATACCTACAACCATTTAATATGACATCAAAAACCCATGAACAATAAATTAATATCAATAATAATGTAATTCATAACTATAATAAAATATTAAATGCACCAATAGTTAACATATCATTTAATGTGGAATTAAAACATAACCATATCCATCAACTTGTAACTGAATAATCACTATATCAAAGTCGAAAAGTACTATGATAATTAGATAAAATGTAATGCAGAGTCAACTATCCATATTATAGTAATATTTAAATAGTCATATAATGTATCTAATGGTAGGGCCATAACATCCTCCCCTCCTGAAAAGGGAATTGCCCCGGTGACTATCCAAATAGCCAAGAATAATGATACTTAAAAAGATGTGCATCTTATCGAGTAACACTTCTTTCACTCAATAGGTTCCATTAAACCAAAAATTACTATATATCTCTATTTTGTAACTTAATTCTATGATGGTTTAGGATTCTCACTAGTTTTAACTGTATCTTTTCCTCTTCTATGACCTGTAGATTTTTCTAATCCAAGACATGATAAAGATTAGGTATGTATTTATTAATAAAGCAACATGAAATACATCATGAATCCTAGATAGAGAAGGAGGAATATCCAATTGATAGGCAACATGACTAATCTTCTCCACAATGTCAAAGGGTCTGACAAAGTGTGGATATAGCTTGGAAGTTTTTTTATACTTGATTTAACTCTTCTATGGTCTAACATGCATAAAAATTCATCACCAATACTGCATTCATGTGGTGTCTTCTTTTGATTAGCATAACTCCTTTACCGATCAGATGCAACTTTCATAGTATGGAATATTAATTTCATTTGTTTATCATATTTCAATAATATATTAGGGATAACAACATATCTATTTTCCAAACTATCCCAACCAAGTGAGGTTCTACATTTTCACCCATACAGAGCTTCAAAAGGTGCCATTTTTATTATATAATGATATGAGTTATTATAAGAAAATTTAGGGAGATTATCTTCCCATTTAGTCTACTAGTCCATGACATACATTCATAGCATGTCCTCAACCACCTGTTTGAGCCTTTCTATTTAACCATCCATTTTTTGGTGGTAAGAAGAATTGAAATATAGCCACATTCCAAATGTTACGATAAATGTTTGTCAGAACCTTGATGTATAACAACTAGTCTCTATTTGAGATATTTACTTCTTGTATACCATACAACCTAACCACCTCTTTTATGAAGTACTCTGTGAACATGATAGTGTATCCTTTAAATTTATAAAAATGAAGTGGCCAACTTTGGTATCCTTATCAATCACTATAAGAATGGTATCATGTTTGTTGCATGATTTAGGTAGCCTTGTAATAAAATCATGTGAGAATACAACCCACTTGCCTCTTGGAATATCATTAGGATACAATAACCCTCTAGGATAGAAATGCTTAGCCTTAACACATTGGCATTCTAAGTATCTTGCCATAAAATTAGTGACATTTTACTTCATACTAGGCCAAAAATAAAGTTCTTTAAGCTCATGTGCCATCTTCATGACACCAAGATGAGCATAGTGAGGTGCTGTATGCACTTATTTCAAAACATAATTCTGAAAGTCTCCTGACTTGGGTATACAAATTCTATTTTTTTGCCTCATAATGCCATCTTATTCAATAGAGAAGATAATAAATTTATTTATTAAAGGTTTATCATCCAAACATAATCTTACTTCTTGGTAGAATTCGTCAATAAGCTATTGTTTTAGCACAACACTTATGAAATTTCCTTACAATACAAATAAGTAAGGTATGTGCATTGGATAAGCACATTAGAAACATGATTTTCCTTGTCTTTGATGTAATATATGTCCATGCCAAAATTACTTAGAAATTCTATCTATATTTGTTTGTGTGCATTTAAATCATCCTAAAAAAACAAATATTCTAGGCTATGGTGATCAAATTTCACCTTAAAGGGATTTCCCAACAGAAAGTGTTTCCATTGTTTCAAATAATGAACAATGGTAGTAAATTCCATGTCATCCATGGGATAGTTATTCTCATACTCTTTGAGCTTACATGACTCATAAGATGACTTTACCATCTTGAGTCAAAATGCCCTCGTAAGATTCTTTAGAAGCATCAAACCACACCTCAAAATTTCCATTCAGATTAGGAATAATAAGTATAGGATTTGTTGTTAATATCACTTTAAATTTTGTGAAATCCTCCTCATATTGAGGTGTCCACATAAATTTAATTCTGTTGTACTATAATAAAGTGATAGGATGGCCATACTAGAATTTTTTTCTAAAAACCATAGATAATAACTAGCCAAGCCCATGAAGCTATGCACTTCATGCATGTTAGTTGGAATATGATAGTCATAAATGGATTTTATATTTTTTGGGTCTACAACAATGACATAATTTGAAATTATATGGCCCATGTAGTGGATTTTTGATTGATAAAAGCACACTTGGAAAGTTTTCTATATAGATTGTGTTGTCCTAGTGTTTGTAAGACTAGGCAAAGGTGTTGATCATGTTTAGCTTCATTTTTAGAGTAGATGAGAATACAATATAAGAACATTAGCATAAATTTTTCCAAAAATTTTCAAAACATGTTATTAATTAACTTTATAAATGCTACTAGAGCATTAGTTAGTCCAAATGTCAACATAGTGAACTCATAGTGTCCATACCAAGTTCAAAAAGCCATTTTATGGATATATTCTTCTTTGATCCTTAGAAAATGATAGTCTGATCTTAAATTAATTTTTAAGAATATAAATGCACCTTTAATTTAATCAAATAAATAATCTATCCTTGGCAAGGGATATTTATTTTTGATCATTAACTTATTGAGTAACTCTTTCAAAATAGGAAAATTTGGGCAATATAGTTCCTTATCTTTGGGTAAATCTTGTAGAAAAACTATATAAAGTTTAAAACCCTTCTTAATATCCCTTTTTAAATACAAGGATGAAAAGGTCTTTCATTTTTTAGGCCTTTAAATACCTTGCATTTCTACAAGCCTCCTAAGGTCATTAAAACACTACATTATTTTGCTAACATAATCAAGTGTTGCTTGGTGCACTTGTAGCCAAACCATTCTAAAAATGAGATCATATGACCCAAAAGGTGCCAAGAATATATTTAATTTGGTTTTTAAGACACTAAGTTCAAATTTAAATTTCTCCAAGCATAAGACCAAGTTTTAAGGCTTGAAATCTAGTTACAATGAAATAAAAGAGATTTAGATAATAGGTCATTATGTATTCTTAGACAAGTGTCCATCTAAAGCATGAAACTTTCTTGAAGTTGGCATAAAGATCTTCATTGTCTTTTTTGAAACTTCCCTTCTCAATGAAGAGTCTATTTGACTGTTCATAAATATATTAGAGGTCATTAACACATATAATTTAACTTAGGAAGGTGGAAAAAATATTTTTAAGGTCATTATATGCTTCATAACTGATACTCTTTCCTTTGTCACTTGTCATTCATATCCTTGTAGTTGCTCACTAGCCCTCTAGGCCTAAAAGATTACACTTGTCATTAGGATGGTGTGTAGATGTTCAATAAAATTAATTTTATAGGATATGAGACAACTAAAAAATAATTATTTTTCCTCTATTCTTTTAAATAAACTTTAATGAAACCCAAAACACACTTCTCATAATCAACTTAGGTACTCACCTTCTGACTGACTATCTTATTTAAGATTGCCTAAAATAACTAGCTTAATAGAGAAGTATCAAGGCATGAATGTGGTGATAATGAGATATTATGAGTTATTAAACATATCTAAACACCTCCCACAATGATTTTCATTTTTCAATTCCCTTCTGCACCTTTAATTCAACTCAAAACATATAGAAAACATAGTATTAGGCCTATCCGTACAAGTGATAGTATAGAATAACTGAGTGGTGAGGATCATAAAAGAGTTAAAAAAAGATAAAAAACACTTTATAGGTAAATTCAACTATCATATATTCATAATTATTCATATATTTCTCATCAAGTTCTCATAAGGGGTTTAGGAGGGTTTTAGGTCATTCAGGTTCTTAGCATTGATTCATAAAAAATAGACCCTTAATCCTCAAACCAATGCCACTGATTTTGAGTTCAAGACATACCTAAACTATCCATAAGTTTTTGATATCCCATGCACAATATCATATAGATATGAGCAAAAGAAGTTGGCTCTTGATATCTTACTATGCATTTTGGACACCCCTAAAAAAATATTAGGCCAAAATGCCCAATTATAAGTTGTTTTATACAAACCACTAGATTCAATCAATCCTAAAATATATTATAATTCTCTCAAGTTGATGAGAAATATCATATGTTCATATTAATCAATTTAGATTCCATGAGGGTCTATGCTTAGTTTTAAGCCTAGAAACATAGACTGTGCTTGTGAGTGTGTGGCTACTTTTGAGTGGTCCCAATGGTTTTAGGTGTTTATACACACTCATTTACATATAATTTAACCTTGTAAATCATCCTTAAGTCATTAAAGTCTCTGATATTAATCTCTTTACCATTCATGCATTAAGTGTGTAGACTGTCTTGTTCATCGAACACCTTTGGTTTGATAAAATAGAGGGAACTTCCCCTATAAGTCTAACCTGAAAGGGACCATGGAGGTATAATTTAGGTCATGGTGACCTTATATACTAGGTATCAAATATATATCATACATATAGAGACCTCAACATCAAATTATCTCATGATAGGCCTCTAAGACTGTATGCAAGATTTTGATTGACTGTAGGTTGAGGTTTGAAAACTCAGTTTAGATCCACCTTCTCTATTTTTATTTGGCTCTAGAAATCACATGGAAATGTGATGTCATCAATCTAAGAGTTGATTTGATGTGTTAATATTCATCCTATACCTCTGATCATCAACCAAACTATATCTCTCATTAGCTTAGATTGGTATGTGTTTCCTAAGTCCAAATTGTAGATTTGCATTAGAGAATTCAAAAGATTCCTGTAGGTGGCAATACAAGTTTGAGCATTGTATTTTAAAATTTTGGTCTACTCTAAGGTCATTAGGGTATCTCACACCTATATGGACTTGTTTCTAATTTGGAACCATGATCTTATCTCTCTACTATTAATGCATTGTAAGTTTGCAAATTCCAGGTTCACTTGGGATCAATATCATTATAGCTATTTGAGTATTTCAATCAAAATATTGAATAAGTTGAAACCTCAATCAAACATAATTTTATCTTGTCCTAACCACCTCCTCTCATGTTAAGAAGTGACATATACATATAGGCTATAAGAATGAAATTTTTATGCTTACACAAGCATCTTAGACATTCAGCAAGGGATGACATTATGTGGATCTAAATCTCTTTTCAAAGAAGTTAAGGTAAACTCTCCCATTAAGCAACTTCTCCAACTCTACACCTCTATAAGTGTCAATGAAGGATCTAAGTGAAGCTTTAACTATGTTTAAGGATTATATACCTTCAAGTAAATCTCAAAATTATTAAATCTCTATCTGAAAGTTTAAATCTCTCATCAACCCACTATCTAAACACTCCTACATAGTCTTGTAGGTGACTATTTCAGGGTTACTTGATTGTATCTAGTGTCATGGACTTACATTACATCAATGATTCTCTTGATTAAAAAATTTAAATGGAGAAACTAAATGCCATGATCTAAGGGTTTTAAAATAGGTGTGTTAGCCTTGACCTAAATCTATTCACAGGAGGATGAAACACCATAATGGATAAAACACTATTCTACAGACCAACATTGGTGTTCATTTCTAGCACAAGGGTGATTTTACCTATCCCTTCATGACCACACATTGAAAATAAATTGAATTCAACATGAAAAGGATGAACGTACTCTACAAGTCCTCATACACCACTTGGTTCACACAAATCAATGCAAAAAGATGAGAAAACTGAAACCATTAGGAATGTATAGGCAATTTAGAGGCACTAATAGTCTTAGTGATTGTTCATTTATAACATACCATTAATATTGAAACTATGGCCATGGAATGGAAGTACATAGGGACCCATAACATCCACCAAGTTAATTTACTTCAACTCTTCTTACCTTGTCCATACCAATAGAAAACTATTTGACCTTCTTGACCTATCCAAGGGAGTGATAAGAGAGATAAACCAATTTTCATTAAATTTGGAGATATTAGAGCCATCTGAGCTTAGAAATTACCTATGGGGATCTCAAAATACTTAATTTAAGCCTTCACATGTGCTAGATGAGTCACTAATTTGTATAACTACCTAAAACTGACCTTCTTTTTAGATGATCTCCTTTATATGTTGAACTTGTAATGTTTCAGTTTGGCAGTCTTCCTCTAACATTATCTAATAGGTGGTATGTTAGTTTTCATCTTCAAACATTTATCTTTTATTTGAAAATTTTACAGTTCCCTTAGATTGACCAAAAGGTGGAAATAGGGATATTAAGAAAAGATGATAAATATGAGAACATTAGAACATGTTGTATGACCTCATTAATGACCATGTGACCAATTTAAAACTTAGGGGACCCTATGAAAGCTTGAATATGCAGGGTAGTTGACCAAATTTAACCTAGGGTGAAATTTAGTCAACATTTTGATGATTTCTATAGGGTAGCATACCTATTATGCTAAATACCATTTGCCTTCTCCTATCCTTGGGCAATGGAGTCACCTATATACTATAATTGACATTGATATGCCTATGAAAGGACAATAAACTCACACCAAACACAATAGGAAGCAAACACAAAAAAAAGAGACACATTTGTATTCTCTAAAAACTTAGGGAAAACACACAAATAACTTAAGCAAATTAAGCTATGTACAAACTAACCTGAAGAAAACTCTTTCCTCCTATATCAAAAGGGAAGTTTGCACCATTTTTTGATTCATGAGATGAAGGAATTAATGAAGAAAATTTTATTTTGAGAATTGGCCTTGATGTATTCAATTTCTTCATGTTTTACAACCTCATGGCATTATTTCAAATGCAATGACAACAATTACAAACATATCACATATGAATATGAACTCCCCTTGTGACTCAACCATCTTCCCATGATAATATTTACCTATAACTTAACACAATGATTCCTTATCAAGGAATTTTTATTTGACCTCCATGGTACTTTGAATGAGATCAAACTTTTTAATAGCTGAAATATCATTAAGCTCTTCAAGGAGCTTTGCATAGTCAATCCAATATTCATCATTGTATTCTATAAAGACATCTATCTCCTTGTGATCTTGAATCTCAACCTTGAAAATGAATTGAATCTCTTGGAGAAGTTCAATATGCTATTTACAATCATCTTTGAATTCTTTCTCCTTAATAACCATACCCTCTTCAAACTCATCCTCTTGACCATGTTCATGAATCTCAACCAACTCAACCATTGTGATGTCCTTCATTAAAGCTTCCTCTTCTATGACTTGATAAAGCTCTTTGTGAATATCTAAAACATGATTTTTATCTTCTCTTTCTTCACTTAATAAGGTGGATTTATGCTTGTATTCATCAAGGGGAGTCCCTATAGTGAAATCTTCATCATAGACACTTGAATCATATTCTTGATCAGCTACAAATTTATCTTGATCTTATTTGATTGTCTCCCATAGGATGGGTTATCCTTAAAGAGGGGATGAGGTGGGAGGGTGATGAACAAGCTCATGGTTTGGAGGAGTCTGAGGTGTGATGGATGGCTTATGAATGGTCTTGGGAATGAAGGCTTCTTAAATGAACTCTTGGGGAGATGGAAAGTTGGGTGATTCTTGAAGGAATTCTTGAAGATATATCAGGTTTAATTTTTTTAGAAGTGTTCCATTATTTTCATCAACCATCTCACCTTTCTCATATCCTTCTTGAGGCTCTTAAATAACTAAAACTTTATCTTCCACCTTCTCAACTATTGCCTCTTTTTTATGTTGAAAATATTCTTAGATAGACCTCTAATATGGACGAGCTATAGGTTCTTAGGGAGAGGTTAATGAGGCTTGAATAAAAATAAGATCTTCTTTATTGACATTAGCTTCTTGTTCCTCACTCTCTTCATATTTATTTACCCAAGACCTCATTACTTGGTTCCAAGTTGGAACTTTGATACTATTATGTTATTTTGGAGGCTCCTCCCGAGTATGATGAATGATTTCATGAGGATAAGGAACATAATAAAATTGATGTGAAACATAAGAAGACTATTGAGGATGGGAAGGAGAGACTTTTTCTTCAACTATATTTTCACCTTCTTCATAGCCTTCTTGAATCCTTTCAACATCTTCAAGTTGATCCTCAACTTCTTGGTTTTCCCACCTTTCTAATCTATCAACCTGTTGACCAAATTTGACCTTTAGGTCAAATTGGGGCACCCCTAAGTGAAAAAATTGAGTTTTAATCATTTTATGGGGATTAATATCTTGTCATGGGGTGTTTTACAAGTTATTTTATGCCATTCAATGTTATATTGGCCTTGGTCAATTAGTTTTTAGTCTTTTTATCAGTTTGGGTCATTTTAAGGGTCAAATTTGAGCATTTAATGCCTTGTATGGGTTTATTTGGAAATGAGAAGATAAAAATGGGTGATGTCACATGAAATATGTACTGAGAAGTCTTAATCCATTGTTGGAAACTAAAATTTGTAGGTTCATAAGAAGAAAAGTCAATTTTCTTAAAGAAAAGGAAGAGTTTGTCACTTGTATGACCTCCTTAAGAAGTGCGCCACTTGAAAAATATTTAAATATGAATCTTAAGATTCCTCATTCTTAGTACCAAATTTTTAATGATTTTGAAATTCCATTTATAATCCAAAACCGTTCTAGTCCTTTCTTGGCTTTCTAGACACACTAAAATGACTTGTAGGTTTGTACTTGGTATGGTCAGCACAAGGGGTTTTAGACAAAATAATATTAGGGGTATATTATACACTAAATTATACTATATTTTAAGTTTTTTTTATAAATTAGTGGTGTTCTAAGGTTTATGAACCATCCCTAAGAAGTTGACCTTCCCAATTTGGTTACTAATTTATGCACCCTATATATTTTGCTCCATTTTTGGTAATTACATACAATATAATTCATCATATTGGATCCATGTGATTTTTTATTTCTAAAAATAAATTTTCCATGATTTTTTTCAAATTTAAATTTTATTTTATGACCAAATCACTTCAATTTTGTAGACTGGTCCATTCTATGTTGTTGGAAAGTTTCCTTTGTTTTTTGAATTTATATGCTCTATGAATGGTTACAAAGGATTTTGGTAGTCCAATTTATATGTTTTAAGGGTCATAATAGTTTCTCTAACCTTTAAAATTCATCATCCAAATCAATCTTCATAGTTTGTAGTCATATGCATGAAATATAGTCAGGCAGCCATGAACATACCTCTGTGTCAACATCTATAGAAGAGTCTAACATTGAAATAGAATGAAAGAGCCCATTTTTAGACTTGTCAACATATTGATGTTTCATTATACTCATAAAATGGCCTAAAAATTATTTTAAATCTCATAAAGTAAGTATTCTACTAATCTACTAATCCTGACTATTTGTGCATCATAATAATCATCTACATGAGTATTGGCAAAGGACTGAGGTACTTGCATGATGAATTTGAATCATAATAAAACCTTATTGATGACCTAGTGGGTGGTTTTGGTTATTTTAGACATGTTAGGAATGATAAGTTGGAAAATGGAGGAAGGAATCATTTCAAAAGTTTAAATGACTTAGTTTAGAGCTTTAATCCCTAAAATGTGAAAATAGAGCTCCCTAGGGTTTTTTTGATGTTTTGTGATAGGGTTCCAAATGTCCTTGATGTATCAAAGTGTGTATATAATTTATTATAGTTAAATTAAAAATATTTTTTAAGTTTTTAAAGGAAAGGGAGTAGTAGAGGAAAGTGATTGAGAGATCCTAAAATGGTCTGCAAAACACTGAAACCCTGTAGTCTCATCTACATGTTTTGTGTTTTGAATGGTGATATACTTTGAAGTAAGTGAAGAAATTATTTCATGTTTAGGATGGTATAATATAATGAATAATATAAAAATGGAATAAATAATCATCAATAGGAGATGATATATGGTCTTGGTTCCTTTTTCATACTTACAGTCCGTACACTGAGCCAATGTTGACCTACAACTGAGTATGATGACAGAGTTGCAAGCTTGGGTCTTAAGTGGTGTTAGACATTTTGAGGTAAAATAATATATAATTCAATGATAAATGTATTTAAAACCTCATTTAATGTCCCCATACATCATGACCAATGTTTAAATAGGAACAAATGCACCTATAGGTAGGTTTAAAGGACATGGGTGTCTTAGTCATAGGAAGGATTCTTAGTTTGTGAACCAAGATAAAATGAAGGGATATAAGCATGGTTATTAGAATTAAGTAGCTTTTTATCACCTTCATAAATATCATGATCACTTTCAAGATTCCTAGACAATGTGAAAAAACCTACTCAAGCCCCAAAACTCCTGTATGCACTTACAATAGGGGCAGTCTTGATGAAGTAAAGGTGAAAAATGAACTTGATTAGGAAGATTTGAGGTAATGAAAATACTAAAGGCACAATAATAATAATATAAATGACTTAAATAGGTCCTCATATCATGGAAAATAAGAAAAAGTGGCTCTAAACATATAGTTCATAGTCTATTTCAACAAACCCTACACCGTTCATTTCACACATTTAGTCTTGTATTTTTGAGGAAATGAAAGGTCAATGATGTCATAAAGCATTAAAATTTTATACATATAAGGTTAAATAATTGGGTAATATATTCAAGTAGTCAATTTTTTTTGAGGAAGTAGGGGAGTGCCCTCTATTTTGTCTCAGATAGAGGGCACTCCCTTTGTGTACATAAGCCTACAGTCTTGAGAAAGAATGATGAAGTGGTGAACCAGGAGTTATAGGGACCCTTAAAAAAACATGGAAAGCTGTAACACACATAATACAACATAAGAAAAACCTTATTTAAAAGGAATAAACTAAATAGGTTACTCTACACCCTTAAAGTTGTAGTCAAGTATATTGAGGCATGGTTATGCCTAAAGCCCAAATGAGAGACCACTTAATTTTATATCACAAGACATGATTAAGAATTGTTGAAGTATGTTTTTCATATAAGGTTAGAGGTTTTTGATCTTGTGGAATGCAATAATTCTTAGTTTGATGGTCTAAACATCAAAATTTTCAAGTAGGCCAATTGAACAAGGTGCAGGCCTAAGACCAAATGAAGAGTCCCCCTTAATTATAACATGATATGATATTTATATCCTATTTTGACATGTACATAATATCAATACAGATGTGTCCAAGCTTTTGGAGAGCAAATAAAACCAAAGGAAGCCATTTTTGGCTCAAAATCTAATAGGAAAATGGATAAAGAGATCGATATGTCAGGTTTCAACACTCATATATTTCATGATGCCTTGAATGGGAATATAAGAAGTTTAAGGATGTTAATTAATGTCTTAACAAATGATTTTATGTAATTTGTTGGCAACTTAGATGTCATACTTTTATAAACAATTTTTAAGACCAAAAATAGGTCTAAAACCCTTGAAAACCCTTGCTAGAGACCCAATTGGGAAGATGAGCTTGGAAATATAATAAAATTGAAGATTTTTGTCATGAAAACTTTTGTAACTTTTAAATTAATCTCTCAAGATCCCTCACATGCTTTTGTTTGTATGAACTTGTACGAATGGGGGCAAAAACAAAGTTTTTCTCACTATTTTTTGTATTGTGCAAGATATAGGAGGACCCAAGACATGAAATAAAGTTTTGAAGGAATATTAAGACCTTAAATAAATATATATGTCCATTTTATTCCAAGTGAAAACTCCTAAGTATCAAAACTAGGTGATTCAACTTAGCCAGTCAAAACTAACCTAATGGACATGCTAGGAGAAGTGCGAAAACTTCAAGTAGATGGATTTTTAAAGTGTAATTGAAGCTTATAAGTCCATGGAGGGCATTAAAAAATGTAATTAATTTATTTTTATGTATTTTCATGAGTAGATAATTTATTTTTGGAATCCAAGTGTGCAGGGTGTATGGAAGAGCAATTTTTTGGATAACAGATGATGATTTCTCCTTTCAAAGTGATTCCAAATGACCAAGCCTAAAAAAAATCATGGAAAGGAATGTATGATGTAATTACCCTCAATTAAAATCATTTTACCTAATAGTAATCAATTATGAGGAATTCAAACAAGGCCAATCATGCAGATAATTTTTTTGAGCTAGAATGAGGAGTTTCTTACCACTTTCCATGAAGTTTATGAATTGGATTGACATTTGTAGCTCTTGACCTTACATGGTTCATCAAAAACCCTATACACATGAAAAATTAACTCCTCGGACCAGATTAAAAAGTTTCCTTGTGACCTTTGGACTTATCTCTTCTTCTCTCTCTCACAAGTTCTATACGAACTAGTCATTTTGGCATTGTATTGGATGCTCCACTTGAGTATGGTGAAACCCTACTAAAATGTATACCTTTTGATCAATAATACTACTTATGTTTACCTCTTCCATGAATTTTCTTAGTATTTTCATTTTTAATGTTTTATTTTGCATTAGTGAAGACTATTTACTCCTTAGCATGTTGTTTCATTCTTTCATCATATTTGTAGTTGGAAAGCTTCTTCTTACAGGGCATGTGAACTATTTAAGGAGATGTAAAATATTTAGTAAGTTAATATTTTCATTATTTCCCTCATAGTCCTTTTTTTTAGTCTCTTAGCTTTTCACATTCATCCATAAGCTCATAATATAGCATTGATGTCAGAAAATGAAGATTGTTGAAGTGTATGTTCAATTTTTCCTTTGATTTCAAGTTTAATATGCATATGGTTGGATGCCATCATGTTATTTTGTGTATCACTATTTCTACTCGTTTTTGCTATTTATATTCAGAAGAAAGAAGAAACTAAAGATAAAGGGTCAGGGGTTTGTACGTACCCAAATTAAGTTGTGCACCATATCTAGACGTTGTAGGAGCTCCTCTTTGGCTATGGAGGAAGACACTTGTAGATAATAATAAGACTCAAACAAAGAGAATGTTAGAGAGATATATGGTGGACTGCGAAGTGATATGCTCAGGCCCAAAAGCGTAAATGCTTGCTTGAGGGATGATAGTCCACTATTTATGAAAAAGAGTGTTGTATAAAGAGTAATGGTGAAAGACTAAGAAAGAGAAAGTAGACAACGCGTACCTATTCTCTGCTGTCAGTTTATCACAGTCACTGATGTCGGTTAGTTTGCCATCGTCAGTTGGTCAATGTTGCCAACGTCGGTTAGATTGTTGACGTCGATAGGGGCAATGGGCCTTGGATGGGTTTTTGGGTTATGTCCATGGTCAACAGAAGGAATTTGGGAGTTTAAAAGGTCTGTGCAGGGTTGTAAGGAGATGAATAAGGTCCGCAGAAAGGCAAAGGTAGAGGATAGGTTGTCAAAAAGGGTAAGGGTATGAGGAAGGCTTTTTAGCCTCTCTCAAAAGAAGTTAAGGCAGGTCTGGTAGTATTTAGAAATAGTAAATAGAAACTAATTACTAATATATTCTAAATTATTAGAATAAAAGGCAGAAGAAATACTTAGTTCTTGCTTAATGAAGAACCAGAGGTGTTGAACGCTTATTCTTGTTGTGGCTAGTGTCGAGTCCTTGTACAATGTTTTTAACCCAATGTCTGGAGTGATTTCTATAGAGTTTCTATAGCCAAGGGAGCATTATTCAAAGTCTGATGCCTGGTCTTAGAGTGTGGGCATCCAAGAGTCTGGCTGGAAAGAGAGAGAGAGAGTGTCCGCAGATCCGAGAGAGTTCTGAGGGTTAAAGAGAGAGTTGAAGGAGATTAACTTGACGTCAAAATTTGGTTTAAGTAACTAATGTCAGTGGTTCCACTGGTGTCGGCCGACTGCTGACTGACGTCGGTGAGTGGAGAATGGGTAAAAGGGGCTATTTTTAGCCCTTTACCTGTTCCCCAACTGCCAAGTGCATTTTGTCGTTGGAGAATGGTCAAATGATGGGGTTATTAGGTGCGAGGGTTAGTTAGAAGGTTGGAATAGGTCTTAGGTAGTTATGATATGAAGGACTTAGTCATGGGGTGAGTCATAGGGTAAGAAATAGTCTTAGGTGAGGTGTCTAGGTGATGTCATTAATTCAAAATAAGTAAGTTATTTTAAATTAATGAAGTATATAAGTGTTTAGGAGGGGACCAAGGGGGAGTCGACAATTTTTGGTGTCTACATTTGCCTCTTTTTGTCTTGTTGGTTATTCTTGATGAACTACAAGACACAAATAGGAGTAAGTTGCCCCAGGTATGGGATGAGGTCCTTTTTGTCTTGTTGGTTGTTTTGATGAACTGCAAGACAAAAATAAGAGTAGGTTGCCTCAAGTATGATGATGAGGTACTCCCCCTTAAAGTGGGAGTTGAGGGAAGGTAACCTGATATCGGGTGCCGATTTGATAGGTAGTAGATAAGTATGGTGAAGTTGGAGTGTGATCACTGCAATAGTTGAGATTACGCATATACCACTTCACGTGATAGTAGGTCAAATTGTCATAGGCAAGGTCAAGGAGTGCTAAAATTAAAGTAACTGGGCCCCAACTTTTAGTCATAGCTGATTGGGTTATTCAATCAAAATTATAGCTCCAATGGTCATCATGTTCCAAGTATCTTGGGCTTGGTAAGTGCTCTTGGAAACATGAAAATGTCACAAGTAGTGGGGATCAACTTAGGCGTGATTCGATACTTGTGAGGGTTGTAATGTGAGGTGTAGACAACTTGCTAACTATTTGTGAGGTAGCATATATGCAATCAAAACAACCAAGGCAAAGTTGTCTCAAAAGTGGTCTTGGTCTGAGGAGATAGTCACAATCTCCAAGGTTGTTGGTTGAGTTGGGTTGAGATATAAGTGATCTCAAGAGTTGTGTGTTGTGGTTAGGGAGATGTGTGTGATCTCCAATGTGCCCCATGAGAAGTCAAAGGTGACTTCTACAATGTCAAGGCTAGTGGTTTAGTCATGAATTTGGGCTAGTTAAGTCATAATTAAAGGTTAAATGGTTTGTCCATCGAGTAGATGAACAAACGAATGGTTGTTGTCATTAGGGAGATGAACGAGCGAATGGCTGAGCTAACCTCAAAAGATTGAGTGCTGCCTACATAGCCCCTATGTTAAGGGCCTCAAGCCAATGAAGTTCTCACCAAAAGGGAAGAAGAGGGTAGGTTATGGATTGGTTTTGACTAGGTTAGGTTATGGTTAAAGGTTATATGGTTGGTTCATCAGGTAGACGAATGAACGAATGGCTGAGCTAACCTCAGCAGACCCCATGTCAACTGAGTGCTACCTACATAGCCCCTGTTTCAAGGGCCTTAGGCCAATGTAGTTCTCCCCAAAAAGGGAAGAAGAGAGTAGGTTATGGATTGGGTTTTGACTAGGTTAGGTCATGGTTAAAGGTTATATGGTTGGTCCATCAGGTAGATGAATGAACAAATGGCCGAGCTAACCTCAGAAGACCCCATGTCAACTGAGTGCTACCTACATAACCCCTATTTTAAGGGCCTCAAGCCAATGTAGTTCTCACCAAAAAGGAAGAAGAGTCAAAGAGGTTGTTGGTTGGTTTGGTTATGTTAGAAATATTGAGTGTATGATGATGTTACAGCCTTTTCCATATTATGTGATGGTGTATTCTATAACATTGGTTATATGGTTTTTCATTCCTAGAAATTTTCCATATTAGTGATGGATGTATGCTAAAAATGAAATGAATATATTTATGCTTCATCAAGTTTCCATATTGGTGATGGTATATGCTTGACATAAATTGTGTTTGGTCGATAGTTTCCATGTGTATTGTTGTCCATAGAAACTAGTGTGAATGGGCTATGTTAATTCATATAACACAAATTCGTATTTGTATTAAATAAATCATGAGGTTATGTTAGTGGTTAGAAAAAGGGTTGGTTTGGTTTGGTTGGGTTTGGTTTTATGTTGGTTTTGGGTTGGTTTGGTTGGTTTTGGTTGGGTTTGGTTGTATGTGACGAAGGCATATAAGAAGTGAAAGACGTGTTGCTCTTTCATTAACAAGGACCATAGTGAGAGCATAGATAGGGTTTTTGTAAACAAAAGCCCCGTTCATGCATTATGTCATTGGCCATTGGTTTGGTGTTAGAGAATTACTCAAATCACTTGACATTAAGTGAACTCAAAGTCCCTTGAGTATGTTGGGGTAATAGGTGTGATTATGTGATATGTTAGGATAGCATAATCCTTTTTAGTAGGAAAAGCTTTGCCCCTTTTATAGGTGACCCTGAAAATGACTATAGACAAGTCCATAACTTAATATTTTGTCAATCACTTTTTTTTTGGTAGACTGATCAATGCGGGAAGTCTACTTGGGGATGTGGTCTTGTTTTGTGGTCATGTGAAGCTGATCGATACGAGAAGCTTATGAGAGGGTGTTGTATATGTAGCCAAATTTGGGCATAGCCATACTTTGAGGGAGTGGTCTATATTTTGCTTTGTATGTGGTGATGTCATTGAATAGTTGTCCTTCAAGGGAGTAGTCTATTTATTACAGTAATGATGTAGTTTTCCTTTGAGGGAGTAGTCTACATTTATAGTTTATGACCTTTGGTTAGGCATCTCCAATCTTATATTTTTTTGGTTTTTGACTAAACTTTTGGTCATGGACTAGACTATAGAGGTTTAGGGGTTTCCCTTTTATTAGGACAAGGCATTCATGTTTGACAAAAGGGTTAACTAATGTTTTTTGGGAAAAAAGGGTTAAAAGGAATAGGAATGGAAATGATGGGGGTTACTCAAGGGACGAGCTCAAATTAAAAGTTAAGTGAATGATTACTTGATTAATAATAAAATGGTCAAAGATGTAAGGCATTAAGGGGCTCAGGTTCTGGCTAATCTTTGAGAGAAGATAGATGATAAGTGCCTAATCCATACTTGTGCATTATGATATGAGATCTGAGCCAATTAAGAGCAAATTTGCCCTGTTTGGTCATGTGTTGGTTATCTTTAAGAATGAAATCTCTGATTTTGAAATCTCACTCTTTCAGATTTTTGTTGTAGGCATGTGTTGGTCGATTTGGATGTGAAGTCAGTTGGTATGTTGTTGGAATTTGGTACAACGCTAAACATAGTCATTGCAGTCTTGGTTAAGAGTGGGCCAATAATAGCCCAAGCGGAGGATGCGCTTGGCAAGCGATTTATTGCTAAAATGTCCCCCACAAATCCCAGCATGGACTTGTTTGATGACATGAGATGTTTCAATGGTAGTTAAGCATTGGATAAGGAGGTCGTCGAGACCTCATTTGTAGAGAAGTCCCCCTAGCATGGTGTATTGAGCTATACGTTTGATAAAAGTTTATCGTCCATTGCTAGAGAGGTTAGGAGGCATGATAGAATATGTTAGGTAGTCAACAAGTCGTTTATACCAAATGTCATGTGGACTAGAGAGGTTAGGAGAAATTTCCCCTAGAGATGATGGTTGATATGAGCCCAAGATAGAAATCTTGGGTTTTGGTGATTGAGAAGGCTTGATGAATGGACATGTCCAAGGTGTAGAAGCTCGGTCTTTTCCTTTATCTTGTATGTTTTGTGACCTAGTGGCCACATCAATGGTGTTGATTTTGAATAAAGGAGGGGAAGGTGGTTGAGGGACTATAGTCTTATGTTGGAATTTTGATTTAGGTGAAGATGTTTGTGAGGTATGAGATGATGTCAGTGGTTTGTTGAAAGGGTGGTCAGGGGAATCCTCCATGTGATGGGTGTCTTTTTTTAGGTGTTGGTGAATAACAACCTTAAGGGCACAAAAATGCTCAATATCATGTCCAGGTGTGAAATGATACCATTAGATTTTTGTGTCATCGAACCAAGATGGTTTTGGTTTGAGAAGTTGATATGGTTTAATGGGTGGGAGAGTAATGCTAGAGGACTGCAACAATTGGCATAACATCAAAGCATAAGACCCCCTTAATAGGTCTGCACTCCTTGTTGCAGTAGATGTTGACAACTTCTGTTTAGGAGTTGTTGAGGGAGTTTGTCGTGTCCTTTTTTTAGTTGATGGTGTGGCCACATGTGTAGATGGCACTTGCTTGGTGAGAGGCACCGAATGTTTTAGAGGAAGTATGTGTTTGATAGGTGAAGAGAGTAATGGAGGCAATTTAACTCTGTGAGGTGTTGAAATAGGGAGCACTCCTTTTAAAGTGGAAGAATGTGGACCCAAAATAGACGATAATGGTGAAGGTGGAGGAGTTTTCTGACGTGGTTTAGTAGCCTTCTTTAGTTTAGTGCAAGGACTACTATTGTGAGGGGTGAGGTTCAAATCTACCTTCACCAGATCTTCTTTGATCGAAGTGGGTGAGGTGGTAAGTTCCTCTCTCAGTGGAGAAGGGATTAGCGAATGTGGTTCTTTGAGAGGATAGAGCACAGGGATGATCATGGTTTCGATGTGTGGTCTAGGAGTGGGGGAAGTATGATCCCCCATTGATGATAAGGAGGATGAGGGTGAATCCACCATCACTGGTGTCATCAAAGCATCCTCCAATATGGGAGAAGTCAAAGTTAACTCTCCTACATGTGAAAGAGGGGTGGATGGAAGATAATCCTCCATTGGTGGAGGACAAATAGGAGAAGAAGGCTCTTTTACCTATGGTGGACAAATAGGAAAAGAAGGCTCTTCTACCTATGGTGGACAAATAAGAGAAGAAGGATCTTCTACCTGTGGTGGAGAAATAAGTTGATTAACTTCTTCAGACTGTGGGAGAGGTTGGTTAAAAACCATGTCAATTGTGTGTATGTTATGCTCTTGAAGGTCATCAGCTATGGTCTAAATGTTATTCTGACTAGGGGATGGTTGGGAAATGGTTGTCTAAATACATCCATGTTTCGGTTGGCCGGTGTAGTAGGGTTATCCAAAACAAGATCCCCTTTGTCCAACATGTCTTGAATAACATTTTTAAAGGTTTTGCAATTGTCTATGTCATGACCTTTAACACGATGATAGTTTCAAAAGTCATTTTCCCTATACCATGTAGGGATGGCTTTTGAGGGGTCAAATTGAGGTGGTTAGATTTGAGGTAGATGGAAGACCCCCTGCTTGACTAGTTTATCCAAAATGGAAGTGTATGATTCTCCTATTGGAGTGTATTGACGCTATATATACCGTTGTTGAAATTGTTTTGTGATATATTCTGATGTGGAGGGTTGAGGTTGGTTAGTTGTGGTAGAAGATGATGATCTAAGTACCATAGCATTTGCTAATCCTTTGGATTTGGAATGGGAAGAATAAGATTTGGAAGAAGGGTCATTGGATTTTGTGTTGGTATTTTTACTACACAGTTTGACTTGATCTTCTTCGACAGCACGGAGTTCAAGCTTTTGGGCCATTGTGAAAGCTTTGTCAAATGTGCAAAATGTTTGGACTTGTAAAGTAGATGAGATGTGCTTAGCACATGCTCTTGAAAAGAGCTCAATGTGCTCAGGTTGAGGTAAAGAAAAGGAGAGTTGGTTGATTAAACCTCTCCAATGGGCAACGAAATTAGTTATTGACTCATCATCGAATTGTCTAATAGAATAGAGGTCTGTAATGGAGACTTTCTTAGTGATGTTGATTGAAAAGTGGTCAAGAAATAGTTGAGCTAGTTGAGTGAAAGAAAAGAGTGAATGACTGGTAATAGAACTATACCAATCAAGGGCAGCACCAGAAAGTGACATGGGAAATGTGCAAAGTAGTAACCCATCATCGTGTGCTATAAGGTAGCAAGCGTGTCTAAACGCTCATAGGTGTTGTTGTGGGTCCTCTTTACTCTGAAAGCAAGTAAATTTGGGGAGTTCCCACTGGCTAGGGTATGGTCTAATAGGCAATTAAGGGTGAATGGGTTTGTTGCATATTTGTTCATATGACAGAACATTGCTTGAATTGGAAATGGATGTCTCAAAGTAAGACATCTTATCCATCAGCATCTTAATTAGATCAGCTAACGGATTGGCAGGAGGGGCACCCCTAGGTTGTAAGGTACCTAGAAGGTGTTGGGAGGGGCATATGATGTACTTGGTTGCATTTGTGTAGATGTAACATATTGGTAGTTCGTCATAGGGACTAATGTTGAGGCCAAGGGGGCTTGTGCCATGAAGCTAGAAGGCACAACTTGACTAGGTGCCGCCAAAGGTGGTTGGATGGTGGCAACACTAGTTAGAGGATAGGTAGTCACTCTTATATTTATGGGTGCAAGAGTGTGTGGGGTAGAGACAATCAAGTTCTAAAAAGGTGTTGAACTTGTTTGCATTATTTGTGGTTGAGGGGGTATGAAAACCCCAATGGAGGTAGGTCTAGAAACAAAAGGATAGGCTAGATCTTGAACATTGGCCATGGCTAGTGTTGACGCTAGAGATTGCACTCGATGGCAAGAAAATAGGTTCCTACCTTCTCCCCGCAACATAGAAACTCCTCTCTCACTTATGGGACGATGAAGCAGGAGAGGAGAGTCTCTAGGTATGGGCTAGTTCCCTCTGATGTATCTTGTTTGTTTCAGTGAGTGATAAATATAGGTATATATATATATATATATATATATATATATATATATATATATCTAGCTATATATAAACTTGGGGGGGGATGAAAAGGGAAGAAAGTGTAAGAAAACAAACAGCCTACTCTAAGGAGGTGATACACCAAATAAAAGTGACCTTCTCACACCTACTCTCATAATCGAACAAGAACTACAGACATACACTCGGACTCAGCAGGGAAACCAGGCTACAAGAAAATGGCAGGGAGGTTCTTATGAAAGCACAGGAACAGAGACTCACCAAGATGCTATGGAATACATATTGTAAATGACTTCCTCTATTCTGTGTCTTCAAAATGGAACTCTCCTCCTATCACCTATAGATAATGGCGCCTTATGGATAACTGGCGTGTTGATGATGGAACTGTGAGAACATTAAAGACAATGACTGGACACAATGCAAACACTCAAACACACACAGAAAAAATTGACCAAGATGAGGTAAAAATAGTCTTTATAGATTTAGGTAGAAATTTTAGTAGGGCTACATCTTACCAAAATTGCAAAAAAGATCTTTATAAAATGACAAGTATCAAATATAAAAGCAAAGTCTAAGAGGCTCATTTGGTGCTCTTTTTACAAATGGTTGTTCATGAAAAGAAACAAGCCGCTAAAAAATATTAATGAGCCATGTGCTCTATTTTGCTTCAAAGTTTGCATTTTTAATGGCAAAATGTGGTTTGTCCACCCATTAAATGAAAAATGGAGAAACCAGTTAAATTCTTAGCTACTGCATCCTCTTGTGGTCAATTCAAAGAAACTGTTCCACCTGCCAGAGTCACTTCTTCAAATTGGCACTGCTTGGACTTGACTGTTTGCTTATTCCATGTGTATCCTCTTGTCCTTTATCAAATTCATTTCCATTTAACTTGTTCAGCCCCCCAGGAATGAACTATCGATAGGTTGCTGCATTCTAGATTCCTTGGCAATATTTCCTTGGCTGGAAATAAAAGCTGACTTATTTTATTGAAATTGACGCTCAACTGGCTGTCAAGCTTTGAAAACCAATGGATATTCCATTCTCTTGAAATTGATGGATTTTGGAGCGTTATCACTTGAGATCCAATGGCTAAACCATTATGTAAAATTTGACATCCATTGGGACGTCATCGGGTCCTACTAAAATGTCATCGGGTCCATTGCCACGTCAGTCGGGTCCACGTGGCATCCTCTATGGCCTTCGCTTTTCCTTTGTTATTGGCAGGTTGAGTGGACTACTTGGACAGCTATTGGGCCATGATGTTAAGCCTTTAAATGTGCCCAACCCTTTGAAAAGAGCTTTTGACTTGGACCAATTGCTTTGAAATGGAGAATGCTAAACCTGAACAACCTGCAATATAAGTAACATGAACAAGGGAGGAAGGGGACCAAAATTTTACCTACAGGCAAAATTGGGTCAACAAATTGGCAACTCCCAGGGGAAGCATGCCTGCTATGCTTAGATACTAGTTGCCTTGTAATCCATTTGGCATAGAGTCTGATGATAACTTTGAAAACCAACAAGAGCTCTGTCAAAACTTAAGACTAGCCACCCATATCTACCTCCACGAAAAGACAACACACACAAGACTAAGAAAACTACTACTATGCAACAGCACTTAGGGAAAAATAGGAAAGAAAATAAGGGAAAATATGTATAGGTGAACCCAAAAAGATCAGTGGCAATGCTTCAGATGTATCCCATTAACTGGGATACATAGTTCTTCACCATCTAACCTTGAAAGTTGGAATGCATTGTGCTACTTGCACTGATTAATCACATAAGGACCACTCCATAGGGCATCAAATTTTGCATGTTTCTCAGGCTTAGCTCGATCTTCGTCCCATTTCAGGACAATGTCTCCTTCAAAAAAATCTCTTGAAAAGGATTTCTTGTCGAAGTGCCTTTTCACTTGCTATTGGCGACTTGTTAGAGAAGCCATAACCTGATCCCTCACCTCTTGGAGCTCCATTAACTCACACATCTGACTTCCATGCTGGTCCCTTCTTCTAACTATAACTGATGGGCGAGATCCAATGCTGGAAATTCAAGTGAGATGGGAAGCCTAGCTTCCCTTCCATACATGAGTGTATATGGAGAATTTCTGATTGCTCTCTTTGGAGTAACTCAGTCGGCCCATAGGGCTGTCTTTAGCTTGGTATGCCAGGTTCTCTAATTTTCTTCCACAGTCCTCTTTATAATTCTGATCAGATTTTTATTAGTGGACTTAGCCAGCCCATTCCCCTATGGATAATAATTTGATGAAGTGCTGAGGTATATGCCATACTTCAGTGCCCATTCACTAGTTTTGATTCTCGAAAAAGCCAAGGTATTATCTGAGATTATGGTGGCTGGGACTCTAAATCTTGTTACTAGATCTTCATAGAACTCCAAGACTGCACTCTCATTTTCCTCCTTCAAAGTGACTACCTCTACCCACCTGGTGAAATAATCCATGGCAGTCAATACCCACTTATGCCTAGCACTAGAGGGAGGATTAATCATCCCTATAAAATCCAAGCCCCATTGCATAAATGGTTACTCAACTTGAATGGGCTGTAGAGGCATGGCAGCTAATCACTATTTTCCATCAAAAATTGCACATTTTTGGGACTTTCTCACCCAGGCGTGGGTGTCCTTGAAAAGAGTAGGCCAGAAATAGCTAGCTCTCATTATCTTTGCTGCTGTAGCTTTAGGGGTGAAATGGCCACCAGATGGCCCATCATGAAACTCAGCCAGTATCTTATTATCCTGATTGGGGTCAATGCATCTTAAAAGAACCCCAGAGAGATCCTTTCTAAACAATACTTCGCCAACTAGGACATAAGGGAGGGACTGGAGCTTAAAATACCTTCTTTCAACTCTATCAAAACCCTGTGGACACTCACCTGTGAGAAGGAAATGCTTCATGTCCAGCGTCCAATCCTTTATGATAGCCAGTTCCTCTACTGTGGCTGCATCCTAGATTAACAAGATATCTCTCCTTTCCTATTTTAAGTCTATAGCTAGCTGTTCACACAGGCCTCTTCCCCTCACCAGCTTGGTGATCTTGATGTCTATGTCATATTCCATCACTTTGGTAATCCACCCTGCCCTCTTTTCATTCAAATCTCGATTGGTCAAGAAATCCTTGACACCAAGATGTGGGACCATAAGGTGGATTCTACTGTTAGACATCATATACCTGAATTTCTTTAGGCTCCTCACCACTGCCAGGACTTGCTTTTCTACACATGTGTACCTGACTTTGAAATCCTCTAATCCCTGGCTGAAGAAGGTGAGTGGCTGTTCGAGGTCTTCGCCATTTGCTTGGGTAAGCATGGCAGATATCACTTCTTCATTGTTGAATGTATAGAGGTTGAAGTCTCTACTAAAGTTAGGGCTGATCAGAGCAGGTGCCTGGGCTAAAGCCTACTTGATGGCTTCAAAGCTGTCCCTTCTTTGCGCTATCCACTTAAATTCTTCACCTTTCTTCAACATAGACGTCATGGGTTTAACTATCTCAACAAAATTTAGAATGAACCTCTGAATAAAATTTATCCTACCAAAGAAACTCTGCAGGCCTTTTTGTGCTTTGGTAGGGGCATTTCCAGAATGGAGCGAACTCTCTCAGGGTCAATAGATAAACCCTCCTTGGACACAATGTGACCAAGGAGCTTCCCTTCATGAACAACAAACACACACTTCTTTGGATTAAGAGAGATGTCAAATTCCCTGCACCTCTCAAAAATCTGCTTGAGGTGTTCTATGTGCTGGGTCACTTCTTTGGAGAATACCATTATATCATCAAGATATACCAGCACATTGTTATTTATCAAGCCATCAAAAGCCATGTCCATGGCTCATTGGAATGTAGCACCAGCATTGGATAGCTTGAATGGCATCTTAGTATAGGTAAACGTGCCCCATTTGGTGGTGAAGGCTATTTTAAATTGATCACAGCCTTGCACCAAAATTTGATTATAACCTAAATAACCATCTAGGAGAGAGAAACACTCGCTACCAGTCACTTTTTGAAGAATCTGCTCCATGCTTGGAAGGGGATAATGATCTTTTAAAGAGACCTTATTAAGGTTTCTAAAGTCGACACATAGCCTGATCTCCCCATTTTTCTTTCTAACAGGAATGAGGTTGGCTAGCCATGAGGAATGTTTGATTAGAAATATAATTTTAGACTCACTCAATTTGGCCAATTCCCTTTGCATGAGGGGTTTAATTGTAGGATTGACAGGCCTTTGCTTTTGTGTGACTGGTTTGGTGCCTTCCTCTAACTCAATGGTGTGCTGAGCAAGTCTTGGGTCGAAACCCTTCAAGTCACTGTAATCCCATGCAAACACATTAGTGAACTCTTGACATAGCAGAATGAAAGCTTGCATTTCTTGAAACGTGTAGACCTTGCCAAGTGCCAGCAGCTTGTCCTTGAAGATTTCAACCTTTTTGTAATTCTCCTCTTTGGTCGTGATGCATGCTTTGTCATTTCTTAGTTGGTCATCTCCATTGAAAATGATTTTAAGTGTGACCAGACCTTTAGGGAGTTTATTATTCTTCAACTAGACGATCTGATCTCCATACTGCTACTGCAACTTTGCCTAGTTGTGTATTGCGAACGCAGCTTCTTCTCGAAGGAAAAGAGCTATCTGTTGGTCACTTTTGAAAACTTGCCAATCTACAATGTTATCTGGGATAGAGGGTCGAACTACCACCTTCAAGTGATGCAAACCACAATCTTGGCCTATTTCTCTTAAAATATCAAATTGAGCACCAATTGCAGCCAACCTATCTGCGTGTTTGTTCTGCTCTCTGGGAATTGAGGCAATGTTGAAGGCAAGGAAATATTCCATTAGGTCCTAGACGCTATGTTTGTATGACTTGAGCAAGGATTTCTTGGTTAGATTCAGGTCTCTTACTTGATTCACAATTAGTTCGCTGTCCCCCAAGACCTGCAACTCCTTGATCCCTCTTTTCCTTGCAAATTCCAGCCCATGGATCAAAGACTCATATTCTGCAACATTGTTGGTGCAAGAGAAATGGAAACAGAAAGCTAAAAAGTACCTTTCCTTGGAAGGGGAAACCAACATTTCTCCACCACCAGTGCCTAGCTTACTTTTGGATCCATCAAAATATAGCTACCATAGGCCAAGGTCTGCTTGTTCTACCTTCATCAAATTCGGCATGAAGGTGCCCTCTTCGTGCATGCAATAGACTCCAAGGTCTGTCTCCTCTATAAACTTGTATGGATCATGTTTGAAGTTATCATTTCCCCACTCATCCAAGAGTAGGTCTCAAGAGCAGAGGATGGAGCTTGGTCTATCTGGGACTCTTCTAGGTCGATGATTGTGTAATTGACATTCACTGCCTTGGGAGTATATGATTCTAGGTGGTCCTTGTAGAATGGCTCAGACTCAATTTTCACTTTGGTCCCATACCTAGTTCTAAAAACTAGATGTGACCAATTTGCTACTAGATAGCCACCTATTTTGGACGTGAAGTCCCTGGACAGGCACATTGCAAAAAATGGAGGAACATCTGCTACTACAATATCATGGGGAATTGAGAAGGTTGGGCAAGCATGCAATGTCAAGTCTAAACCTTTCAAAATCCCAACTATTTTTGCAGGTGTCCCATCTAGCTGCAAGATTCCCTTTTTCATTTCTTCATACTTCAGTCCCATCTTATCAGCAATGCACTTGGGCATCATTGAGGTGCTAGCCCCGCTGTTAATTATGTAGTTATGCACCAAGAAGTCCCCAATGATCAAGGATACGTAGAAAGGGGGACTCTTCTCTTCTTTCTTTACCTGCTCTGGAAGGGCAGGTTGTCCATTTGTCATCAAGACATTATCCATGTTTGCTGGAACAGCTTGCTGATCTAGCTTATGCAATTCTTTCTTCAGTACATCTTTCTGTCCTGAAAGAGATAATGAGTCCCATAAAGAGATGCTCACATGCAACTTCTTCATCTGGTCCACTATGTTGACTTGGGGACTGCTTCCCTTCATGTTTTCTTTTGGGTTGATCCCAACTGAAGCTGTAGGCTGAGGCACTGAAGGTGTAAATGGCTGCTTAGAAATTGGGGCCCTTTGAAATGAGTGTGATGGAGGAGGTGTAGATGCTACATGAGTTGTATCTTGCACCTCTTCCATTGCTCTCCTCTTAAATCTTGTATTGGCTACAACACAATCAGCCTTATTGCCTATAGCACCCCCATGGTTGATTGCACAAAACTCACCCTCTTGGTAATTCATAAAAGCGGAATCCAGCTGAGCCTGATTTCTACTTGTGCTGGGTTGAGCTGGAGCCTCAAAAAATTGGGAAAGAGTAGTAGCCTGATTCTCTATATTCTGGAAATAATTCACTATCTTGTTTGTATGTATACCCTGTTCTTGACCATATCCCATGGTTGAACAACTAGGCTACTCTTGTACAAGATTATTTTGAATAGGCACTATGGCCTTAGATGATGAAGAGGGACCAGTGTTGTAATTTTGAAAAGGTTTGGTTGTAGTGAGTTACCCCTGACCCTGATTATAATTCTGGAAAGGGGGTCTGGGGGCTTGACCATAATTTTGGTACCCTTGGTTTGGCTTGTTGTTGCCTTTTAATGGCAACAAGTTTGTTGGTCACGACCTGCAACATACTCTTAACCTCCTGAAATTCATTTGATGGGGTGGCAGCTAGTTTTTTGATGGTAGGTAGAGGGGCCAATGTGGGAGCAGGGGTCTGAATTGGAGGTGGCATCTCTGGGAAGATTGGCATGTGGGTTCTAAGGGTGATTTTCCTAGCCTGTATTAAACAGTTCTCTACTACTATGTCTATGTCATAAGCACCAGGAAATATATGCCCTCCCATAGATTGTATCATGACTACAATGTCACTATTTAATGCTTTTAAATAGTATAAAAAAACATAGCTGGGAGTTGGCCTTACTAGGATGGGAATCCTCTGCCAGGTCTTCTGAAACCGTGTGTTGAAGTCCTGGATATACTCGTGTAGAGCTCTTTTTATGGTCGTTAGCTGCTCAGCAAGCAAGAGGTCATCGCTTTTTCCCCCAAAATGGTCCGTTAGCTAAATACCGAGCTCATTCCAAAAATGGATTGAATTCATAGGCAAGGTCCCATACCAGTCAAGAGCCTTGCCCTTAAGAGACAGTGCCAACAATCTGACTGCGACATTCTCCTCTATGATATTATGAATATTGCAAAGGTTAGAAACGTTCTTGATGTGCTTAGTGACTATAATGGGTCCCAATCCATCAAAAGAAGGTACAGTCTCTAGAGCTGCCCTTGGAATTGGGTCATACTGTGGGAGGTTCAAGGGGCTCTCACCATGAAAGGCTATAAATGGCAAAGCCATAGCTGGGATAGGGCATAACTGAGGCTCTACTGTAACTGTATCTCTTTTAACAGGTCTAGGAGGATGACTTGTTGGATAAGGATGAGTCTTCCTAAACCTTAATATTTTAGCAAAATTAAAAGGTAGTTCAACGAATTCAAAGGGAATCCTTTTTGAAGCAAACCTAGTGGTGACTTTAGGCATAGAAAAATTAAGACACTAGTCTTAATATAGAAAATGAAGCTCTTACCATTGGAGTCACCAAATGCTAAAAAACTTGAAATTGTTGTGATAGGACCAGCATCAATCCTGATATCTTACTGTGTTATCAAACTGTGTCCCACTAGGTGTGCCAAAACTGTTGACGCTGGAGATTGCACTCGGTGGTAGGAAAATAGGTTTCTACCTTCTCCCCGCAACATGGAAACTCCTCTCTTGCCTGTGGGATGGTGAAGTAGGAGAGGAGAGTCTCTAGGTATGGGATAGTTCCCTCTGATGTATCTTGTTTGTTTCAGCGAGTGCTAAATATAGGTATATATATATTTAGCTATATATAAACTTGGGGGGGATTAAAAGGGAAGAAAGTGCAAGAAAACAAACATCCTACTCTAAGGAGGTGATACACCAAATAAAAGTGACCTTCTCGCACCTACTCTTAGAATCGAACAAGAACTACAGACATACACTCAGACTCAGCAGGGAAACCAAGCTATAAGAAAATGGCAGGGAGGTTCTTATGAAAGCACAGGAACAAAGACTCACCAAGATGCTGTGGAATACATACTATAGATGACTTCCTCTATTCTATATCTCTAAAATGGAACTCTCCTCCTGTCACCTACAGACAATGGTGCCTTATGGATAACTAGCGTGTTGATGCTGAAACTGTGAGAGAATTAAAGACAATGACTGGACACAATGCAAACACTCAGACACACAAAAAAATCTGACCAAGAAGAGGTAAAAATAGTATTTATAGATTCAGGTAGAAATTTCAGCAGGGCTGTGCCTTACCAAAATTGCAAAAAAGATCTTTACAAAATGACAAGTATCAAATATATAAGCAAAGTCCAAGAGGCTCATTTGGCACTCTTTTTACAAATGGCTGTTCATGAAAAGAAACAAGCCGCTCAAAAATATTAATGAGCCATGTGCTCTGTTCTACTTCAAAGTTTGCATTTTTAATGGAAAAATGTGGTTTGTCCACCCATTAAATGAAAAATGGAGAAACTGGTTACATTCTTAGCTGTTGCATCCTCTTATAGTCAATTCGAAGGAACTGTTCCACTTGCCAGAGTCACTTCTTCAAATTTTCGCCACTTGGACTTGACTATTTGCTTATTCCATGCATATCCTCTTGTCCTTTATTGAATTTGTCTCCATTTAACTCGTTTGGCCCCCCAGGAATGAACTGGCGACAGGTTGCTGCGTTCTGGACTCCTTGGCAATATTTCCTTGGCTGGAAATAAAAGCTGACTTATTCTACTAAAATTGATGCTCAACTGGCCATCGAGCTTTGAAAACCAATGAATATTCCATTCTCTTGAAATTGATGGCTTTTGGAGCGTCATCGCTTGAGATCCAATGGCTAAACCGTTCTGCAAAATTTAACGTCCATTGGGATGTCATTGGGTCCTGCTAAAATGTCATTAGGTCCATTGCCACGTCAGTCAGGTCCATGTGGCATCCTCTGTGGCCTTCCCTTTTCCTTTGTTATTGGTGGGATGCATGGACTGCTTGGATGGCTGTCAGGCCATGATGTTAAGCCTTTAAATGCACCCAACCCTTTGAAAAGAGCTTTTGACTTGGACCAATTGCCTTGAAATGGAGAATGCTGAACCTGAATAACCTGTAATATAACTGGCATGAACAACAAGGGAGGAAGGGGACCAAAATTTTACTTGCAGGCAAAATTGGGTCAACAGCTGGGTTAATAGTTGAGGTAGTGGTCTGAGTGACCATGGGTTGAGTAATGGAGGCTGTTGATATTATTGCCGTTTCAACTAAGGAAGTCGGCATCCCATAAACGGGGTTACCTGAAGGATCTCGCATTTGGATTCTCACGAGATAGTGTTGAAGAGCCTTGACATTAAGGTCAAGGAACCTCTCAAAGTCTTGATCCCCTTTAAGAACAATAAGAGGTTGATTTTGGGTTGGTTGGAAAAGAGTACGCTCAGTGTCTGAATGATACTCCATTAGAGGACTTGTTATGGAGGGCAAAGGTGGAAGTGGTTATTGCCTTGTGTGGTCAACAAGAGTTTTAGCTTGACTATGTGTCAAAACCATCTAAGGCAAAATGTGTTCAGGTTCTAAAAACTATGAATTTTAGTTTCAAAAAACTAGAATGTGTGTTTAATAGCAAAAAAGTCAGGTTTTAAGCTTGCCATTTTGGAGAGATTTTTGTTGATAGTGACCAACATCGATAGAAAAATTGATGTCGATGATGATAGTTGCTGATGTCGATCAGATAATTGATGTTGGTGGAGATGAGTTGTTGACATCGGTGGAAAATTGATGTCAGTTTCTGTGTATTTCTAGAAACTCAGAAAATTAAAAGTTTTTGGAATAGAGGAGAAATACTGAGTTATTTTTAGACCTCAAAATTATGTGACCTTACCAGCTCAAAAAACTAGATAAGAATAGCAAAATAGATGATAGTAAGCAACCTCTAAATGTTAAATTCCTAAGAATAAATTTTAGAGTCGTGGTGGCTTATGCCTTAGAAGAATGTGTTTGGGAATTGGGCTTTTAGAATGGGTCCTAAAGAGGCAGTCTATAGCTAGTTTTGGGTTATGTTTTGGTGCTAAAAAATCTATGTTAGGTTCCATACATGGCTTGGTGCTAGGGGCTTGCTCCCTTCACTTCATGAACCCAGAGCCGAGCTGGGCCACTTAGCTAATATATACTTCACCTATAGTTTATACTCTGCCAGAGAACAGAGTGGGTCCTCCCCTTGGTAGTGAAGTCCAAGTAGGATCGCCAGGAAGGGTAAAGTATCCGCTAGGTGATGAAATCTTAGTCAGGCCTTGTCTCAAGTATGTTTAGATGTTTAATTTGATGTGATGTGGTCTGGTTGTGTAACATATGTGCACTATGATTTATTCATAATGCATTTTTAATTACTAGATGAGCTAAATATGCATTCAAGCAGGAATGAAATGCAATATATTTTTAACCCAAATTGAAATGTTTTGTTCAGATGCAAACAAGTGGGGAAGAGGTTAAGAGTATGAATTTTCACTACTCTAAAATGGAGGGAAGAAGTGACAAGAAGAAAAAAAAGAGAGGTTTTTTTTAACTTGTGTTAATGGTTTCTTTTCGAAATAAAAAGAAAGAGGAAGAGGATGCAAGAAGAGAATTTTTTCCTAATGCAACTATATGAAAGTTTACTTTTAGAAGAAATAAACCCAAGGAAAACTCTAGGGTCCCACCGGGCATGCCAGAATGTTTCTACTCATTTTTGCTATTTATATTAAGAAGAAAGAAGAAACTAAAGATAAAGGGTCAGGGGTTTGTACGTACCCGGATTAAGTTGTGCACCGTATCCAGACGTTGTAGGAGCTCCTCTTTGGCTATGGAGGAAGACACCTGTAGATAAGAATAAGACTCAAACAAGGAGAATGTTAGAGAGATATATGGTGGACTGCCAAGCGATATGCTCAATATCAGAAGCATAAAGGCTTGCTTGAGGGATGACAGTCCACTGTTTATGAAAAAGAGTGTTGTATAAAGAGAAATGGTGAAAGACTAAGAAAGAGAAAGTAGACAATGCGTACATGTTCTCTATTGTCAATCTATCATAGTCGTCGATGTCAATTAGTCTGGCGTCATCAGTTGGTCAGTGTTGCCGACGTCGGTTAGACTGCCAACGTTGCTAGGGGCAATGGGCCTTGGATGGGTTTTCAATTTATGTCTGTGGTTGACAGAAGGAATCTAGGAGTTTAAAAGGTCTGTGCAGGGTTGTAGGGAGATGAATAAGGTTTGCAAAAAGGCAAAGATAGAGGATAGGTTGTCAAAAAGGGTAAGGGTATGAGGAAGGCTTTTCAGCCTCTCCTAAAAGAAGTTAGGTCAGTTCTGGTAGTATTTAAAAATAGTAAATAGAAACTAATTACTAATATATTCTAAATTACTAGAATGAAAGGCAAAATAAATACTTAGCTCTTGCTTAATGAAGAACCAAAGGTGTTGAATGCTTATTCCTATTGTGGCTGGTGTTGAGTCCTCATACAATGTTTTTAACACAATGTTTGGAGTGATTTTTGTAGAGTTTCTGTAGCCAAGGGAGCGTTAGTTGAAGTCTGATGCCTGGTCTCAGAGTGTGGGCATCTAAGAGTCCAACTGGAAAGAGAGAGAGAGGTGTGTCTGCAGATCTGAGAGCATTCTAAGGGTCAAAGAGAGAGTCCAAGGGCCTTAACCTGACATCAAAAGTTGGTTTAAGTAACTAACATCGGCAGTTTTGCCGGCATCGGCCAACTATTGACCAACATCAGTGGGTGGAAAATGGGTAAAAGGGGCTATTTTTAGCCCTTTGCCCATTCCCCATCCACCAAGTGCATTTTGTCATTGGAGAATGGTCAAATGATGGGGTTATTAGGCATGAGGGTTAGTTAGAAGGTTGGAATAGGTCTTAGGAGTTATGATATGAAGGACTTAGTCATGGGGTGAGTCATAGGGTAAGAAATGGTCTAAGGGCAAGGTGTCCAAAGCGAGGTGTCTAGGGTGAGGTGTCGAGGTGAGGTCTAGGTGATGTCATTAATTCAAAATAAGTAGTTTATTTTAAATTAATGAAGTGTGTAAGTGTTTAGGAGGGGACCAAGGGGGAGTCGATACAATTTTGGTGTCTACAATCACCTCCCTTAGATTATTTTTATTTCAGTTATCCTTCTCCATTTTCACCCCCCAGGTTTAGTAGTAGTTGAAATCTAAAGTGGTACATCAAGGGAGCTAGCCCTACCTAGAGACCCACCTCATTCCTTAGGCTACCCACAAGTGTAGAGGTGATTCCATTGTGCCACTTGGATTAGGGGAGATTTAAATCTCCTCAAAGGGTGAAAATCCAAGTGACAACACTACTCACCATTAGATATAACATCTCATTTCATGAAAATCTTCATTGATGACATAGTTGGCTTCCTCCTTAACCAACCTCCACTTATTCATAAAGAATTGAACTAACTTTCTCAACTTATCTATGATATTAATAGGGATCACATCAAGTTCCTTATCCCATTTAATAACCCTTTATGATTTTAGCATATTTAGCATGAGTTCCAACAAGGATTTAGCTTGAGGTATAATTTAAGTAGGAGGAGAGGAGTAGGTGTTTTGGTGAGACTTTAATTGTTGACTTATTTGCCTTTGGTATTGACCTTGAAAAGGTTGTCTAGGAGCTTGAGGAAGATTTCCTCCAAGAAGTTTCCTCTTAAGATCTTGGACCTCTTCTTCAAAATTCTTAAGCATATATTCTTGATAGCCTTCTTCATAGGATTCTTCACAAGGTTTATCAACAACTTCATGATCATATGTACAAGGAATAGGTTGACCATAGGGCTGAAATGGCTCATAGGGATGATAAAAATCTTGATAGGACTATTGAGGAAGATATGGGTAAGGATAAGGTTGATAAGGAGGTATATAGTAGGAAATCTCAACATATCCATCTATATCAACTTTATTATTCAAATGAAATACAAGACTATTATAAAAATCTTTCACAATAAGTACTTGGGATACTTATAATCAATTGATTGCATTCAGAGTCACCATTGGTGTTTTCTTGAATGCTTTAAAAAACTAATAGTAGGAAGAACACACCAAAAATCCTTCCACACTTTTGGACCTTAGTCTTACTGGGTGTGCCAAAAATTTTATAACCAATTTTTTCACCTTTGGAGGAGGTGGTTCAGACCTCTCCAAATTTGGTTAACATGAGATTACTCCTAGACCTGTGGTTTTTCTCCAACATGTGTAAAATTCTAGGTTAAAGGGCTATCTCCCTTGATATATCTTTTAGGCTCACACGCTACACTAGGATAATCATTATTGGGGGTTAAAGGGAAGAAGTAAACATAAAATAAACCTATACTAATGAATGTGATACACCAAAGATAACTGTTGACCATTTTTTACCCAACAAGCCAAAAATCTATCCCCTTCTTCCCCTGCTGTTCTAGGCCATTTCATTTTTTGATTTTGCACAAGTCCAATAATTTCTATGGACTTCACAAGGACTTCTACAAACTCTGTAGGGTTAGTCTTTGGCGCATGAAGAATCAGTTCAGAAAGTGCTAGGTTTTACAAGGCTTCTTTGGGCTCTTGTCTGAAGAAATTCACAAGGAAAGTTGGCATCTTTGAACCATTGAATTAGTTTAAGGCCTTGGTTCAACCATTGGTTCAACGTTTAAGTTTAATTAGCCTTGGTTCAATCAGCCTTGGTTCATCACTTGTTTCAACCATTGGTTCAATGTTTAAGTTCATCGGCAAAGTTCAAGGCCTTAGTTTAGCAGCTTTTTGTTCAAGTAGCTTCAGGTTCAATTGGTAGGTTCATCGCTCAAGTTCAATGCCTTGGTTCAATCAACGAGTTCCTCACTTGGTTCAATTGGCTTGGTTCAATGCCTTAGTTTAATCAGCAAGTTCATCACTCAAGTTCATCGGCCTTGGTTCATGAACTGGTTCATTGGATGGTTCAATCATTTAGTTCAATGCAAGGTTCATCGGCCTTGGTTCAATTCAGTTGGTTCAATGCTTCAGCTTGGTTTGACGTGTTGGTTAAACATTTTGGTTCAATCACTTTGATTTAATGGATGGTTTAATGAGGAGGTTCAACACTCAATTCAAAGGCTCAATGTGTAGTGTTGAACGATTGAACTAGTTCAATGATTGGTTCAAACGAACAGTTCATCAGCTTGGTTCAACAAAGGCTCACCGTATAGTGTTGAACCGTTGAACCATTTTTGGTTTAATGGGTCAATTTAATGGCTTGGTTCAAAGGAGATTCCCAAATTTGAAGGGCAAGTGCCCTTGTAAAGGGCATTTTTGGGTCCAAAAGTCCTCGCCAGGGGCAGGGAACATTTCAAGGCAGCTAAAGGTTTTAAAGGATGCAAAAATGACTTAAGGTTTTGAATTCCTTTAGACAAAAAGTTTGAAGGAATTTGGAGGAAAAAGGAGCCAAGGAATAATAAAGACTGGGACAATTCTTGCTGACTTTATGTCTGCAAGAAAAGCCCAAAGCAAAAAAACCCACAAAATTTGCCAAGGATAGTGACATCCCAAAAGTTGTCAATTTTAAAAGGATAGACTAGCCGTTGGTTTTCAAGCTGTGACGGGCCCATGAATGTCAAATTTTGTAGGAGAGGAATCATCAAAGGAAAAGAGTTAAGTGGATGCTGCCACATGTCCTCACCCATCTTAGTGGAGTGCAACAAGTGTCTGCATCTGAGGCTTTGAGTTTCTTCTAAGCTTCAAAGATAAGCCTCTCTCAAAATGTAGTGGAAGCTGCCAAGTGTCAATGTCTATGGGTTTCTCTATTTGCTTTGTTATTCAAAGAGAATACTATGGTGTGCCAGAATGAGTTGCTAAATGTAGTGAAAGATGCCAAGCGTTAGCATCCTCAAGAACCAAAAAAGATCCCAAAAGTTTTCTGAGGCAGCTTAAGGTTCTGTGAAAGTGGTCACATGTTGCCTTCCATAGAAACCTCAAAAATTACTTTCGAATCCTCTAGGTTAAGTGGAAAGAGTAAGCAAAAGTGGCCATGTGTCAACTTTTGCCTAACTCTCGAAGGACCCTCTAAGTTAAGTAGATGTTGCCACGTCCCATTATCAGCTCGGTGGAAGCTGCCATGTGTTAATGTCCATGTTTTAAAGTGTCTCCTAAATTTCAAAATAGCAGATTACGACACGTGTTAGAAGTAGATGCACTCTCAGCCAAAGAGCCAAAGGAGTAGCAAAAGATATCCCGAGGGATGAAGGAGACAGAGGAGGTGAAATGGCCAAGCACAGAAGCAGATGAAGCAATCCAAGTGGTGCAAGGAAGTGTCGATTCAAGGAGTTATTCTAGTGGTTGACACAGTACCTACCATGTGATCATCAAGAGGCACAAACAGTGAATGGCATGACCTATTTTTATTCAATATGCATTGATGAGCAGGCAAATAGTGTGGCCCATAATTTTGAATCTTGATAGGAGCTGACACAACATTATCTTTAAGTGGCTTCCTCATCCCAATGCTCAAAAAGCACATGGGTCACTTGTAAAAAGGGTACCAAAAGGCCTCCTTTCTTCCTCTATATATTGTAAAGCTTCTCATTTGAGAAGGCGGGACTCTCTTAGCCTTAAGGCAAAACTCTACCCTAAAATCTCTTAGGCTTATAAAGCAGAGCTACCAAATTTTTACCTTGAATCAAGACTTAGCATTTTTACCTCCATCTGGACTTGCGCTTTAAAGTATATGTATGTTTTCTCCTTTGTGTTAAGTCATTGTATTTCATGCTTTCCACAGATCAACTACAACATGTCTAGTGCATTGTGAAGTCTCCTTTCTATAGGTCTACCAAAAGTGTCTACAAAAAGAATATAGGTGCCTATGAATACGCTGTCAAAGTGTGTCTTAGAACACCTTTGCTAGTTCCTTTCTCCCTGTACTTCCACGGACCCCTAGCTGACTATTGTAGAAGAGCTTCTGACTTCAGATGAAGTGTATGGGTGTTTCTTCTTGGTGAAAAGTGTATATTTGGTCTAGGTGGGTCATTACTTTTCTGGTGTATCACCTTTTCATTTTTTAGGCTTAGGTTTTGTTTTCAGCATCTGTCTCTCCCTTTTCATCCCCCCCCTTTTTTTTCATTTTAGTTGTTAGCAGTAGGAGAAACCAGGGCCTAAAAGATAGATCAGAGGGAGCTAGCCCTCATCTAAAGACTCTCCCCTCTAGCTTCACTAGTCCCATAGGTGAGAGGGGAGTTTCCATTGTTGCATGTGGAAAGGCAGGAGCTTGGCCTCCTACCCCAGGTGTAATCCACTGCGTCAATAGTTTTTGGCACGTCTAGTGGGACCAACTAGGACAAGTTTTGTCCAAAGAGTTGAAGAATTTTTGGTGTGTTCTTCAATCAACCAACCTTTAGAGGCTTTTCATCAACACCAATGGTGACTCAGAGTTAAATCAATTGGTTAAGCAGTTTTGGTACGGTACCATCAAGAAACAGTCTTCTGGTATGTATAATCCCATCATTCAGAGCCATGGACCCTTTTTCCTTGGCCAACATGGCTATGATCCTTACCAGCCTTATGTTGATCCTTATCAGGCCCAATATGACCAGTCCCATCCCTATCATGAGCTATATCAGCCTTATGCCCAGTCTTCTCAATGTGTCACTTCTCCTAATCAACCTAGTCTCTTTGCCAATCAACCTATTTCCACCTTCAAGCGAGCACTGTTGGGATACGAAAGGTATGTGATAGATCTTGACACCAGAAGGGGATGTGGCCAAGAAATTCCTGATCATGTCATCCATCAAGTGAGAAATGCACTGGATCAGGTTAAGAGTGAATGGACTCTTATTGAAAGAGCCAATTGGCAAAGGCTTACAAGTGAGATGCTAGATGTGAGTGGTATGATTGCATCTTTGGAAGAGAAGTTGAGTATTTATGAGAGGCAGCCTTACCAAGTCTATCAACCTACATACTTGTTGCCCCAAGTATCATATCAGTCATACACAGCCCCTACTTATGAGCCAAGTTAAGCCTGTCAAAGTCCTCTCCCCAATCATGTTGAAGAGAGTTCTGAAATAGTAAATCTTGTGTTTCAAGCTAATCTTGATAGACAGATCAAATTGGCAAATCTTTAGATGCAACAGTCCATTTTGGTAGCAAGGGAAGTGAAATCTAAACCCTCACTACCCTCTCACATTGTGGCCCCATCACCCCAAAGGGAGATGTCTATTATGAATGTCTTGAGCTGGAATAAAGTGGTTGAGTCATGGAACAACAATGAAGAGAAAGACATTGTCCAAGAGTGTGAGATACAAAATGAGGTTAGTCCTTTTCAAGTCCCTCGCACCCTTCCTCAAGAATCTTTTTGAATTTCTTGGTGACTTTCATGCACTCCCCATCTCTATAATGATTCATACGAGCTCTAAGAGGTACAAAATAAGGATAATCTGGCTAAGCAAATTGAGGAGTTAGAAGCTAAGATGAGACTACTTGGAGAAAGAGAGATGGAGTTTTTAGACCTTGTAGAGGAGCCAACGCCAAAAGACACCCCTTCCACCAATCCACAAGCTAATTTCAATATTGATGAAGTGTTGGTAAAGTGGAGGGACAAAAATCAGGAAATTTTGGCCCAAGGTCTGCCCCCTCCTATTCTAGAGAAAACTCCTTCTTATGTGCCAAATCCTTTCTATTAAATGACACTTACTCATTCTGACTCATCTAATGCATCAATCGATCCTACCTCTAACCCTGTATGCCTAGCTTTTTAGCATGCCTCATTTTAGACAGCTCTTCCTATACATGAGCAGACCCTCCCAAATCTTCCCCAACCTCCTCAAGTCTTTCAACATGATCTCCAAATTCCAAGTTGGAAGAAGGAACATCATGAACCAGCTTAGGACCTTGAAGAGGATAAAGTTGTTGCCTATTCATAGGAGCAAGATTCTAATCCCAAGATCATGAGTTGGAAGCAAACAGTGGAATCTTGGGGTAGAAAGGAAGAGGAGGAGAAAGGTTTTGCTCAAAACCTTAAAGAAGATGAGGTTGCTCCTACTCTCGATAATGATTGTGACTTCCAAGAAAGGCTCTTCCAGGAAGATATAGATAAGCGGATTATAGAGTTGGATTCCAAAGCAAGTCTCCTCAATGAACGTGTGATGGACATTTCAAACCAAATAGCAGACTCCATGTCTAAATACACTCCATCCATGCACCTCCAAGAAAGCTATCAGGGTTTGCCTGATATAGATTATGTTCAATTTATGACTGACCAAGGAGACTTCATGAGGATGGATGAGGAGGAGATCACCATTAATGTCATGGAGAAGCATGGACAATCTCTTGTTCATGTTTTGAATGATTCATTTGAAGTCATTGGGGTAGGCTGCACTATTCTTCAAGGAGCCTATGAGTTGGATAAGAGTGGAAAAGGTAGAGCTGGGACTCAAATACATATGCAAAGGGGCTACAAGCTTTCAAATTTATCCTTTCAAGAGGTTAGTGAATATGTAGATACCTTCTTTGAAATCATCAAGGAGGATGGTCATACCATGGAACCCGAGCATGAGGCAGAAGAGAACAAGCTAGTCAATGATGCATATCAAGGGGCTTATGGTGATGAGCCAGTAGTGATTGAATTATTGATGAGATACACCAGCCTAAAGAACCAATAAGAGGAAAGATTCCAAGAACAAATAGAGTATGTATACATTGGAAGCATGTTTGAATCTGATCCACTCAGGTACAAGCCAACTCAGGTGGTAGGCAAGAGGAGTAGGTCACCAACTCTCCATTTCATTTAGCCACTTGTCTAGCACCATAAGTCTTCTTTCCAAGAAGGGGACTTGAGAAGTTTTCCTTTTGATCCAGGAGGGAGTAGAGGCACCTGGTTAGCTATATATAGTGGTTTGCTTTCAGTTTCTTTTCTTGCTTTCCCTAAGTGCAGTTTGCACACGTAGTGTTTTTAGCCTTGTGTGTTTCCCTTTGTGTGTAGGGTAAAAAATCTTCATGTTTGATTCTTGGATCTTTGGGGCTATTGCTAACATTTCTTCAAAGATGCATTTTGACTCTGTGCCCAATGGACTACAAGGCAATTGGTCTCTAAGCATAGTAGACATGTTTCCCCTAGGAGTCGCTAATTTGTTGACCATTTTTTGCCCAATAGGCCAAAAATCAATCCCCTTCTTCCCCTATTATTCTAAGCCATTTCATTTTTTGATTTTGCATAAGTCCAAGAATTTCTAAAGACTTGACAGGGACTTCTACAAACTCTGTAGGGTTAGTCTTTGGTGCATGAAGAATCAGTTCAGAAAGTGCTAGGTTTTACAAGGCTTTTTTGGGCTCTTGTCTGAAGAAATTCACAAGGAAAATTGGCATCTTTGAACCATTGAACCAGTTCAAGGCCTTGCTTCAACCATTGGTTCAACATTTAAGTTCAATTGGCTTTGGTTCAATCAGCCTTGGTTCATCACTTGTTTCAACCATTGGTTCAATGTTTACGTTCATCGGCAAAGTTCAAAGCCTTGGTTCAGCGGCTTTTTATTCAAGTTGCTTCAAGTTAAATTGATAGGTTCATCGCTCAAGTTTAATGCCTTGGTTCAATCAGCTTGGTTTAATGCCTTGGTTCAATCAGCAAGTTCATCGTCCTTGGTTCATGAATTGGTTCATCAGATGGTTCAATCATTCAGTTCAATGTAAGGTTCATCAGCCTTGGTTCAATTCAGTTAGTTTAATACTTCAGCTTGGTTTGATGTGTTGGTTCAACATTTTGTTTCAATCACTTTGGTTTAATGGATGGGTCAATGAGGAAGTTCAATGCTCAGTTCAAAAGCTCGATGCACAGTGTTGAACCATTGAACCGGTTCAATGATTGGTTCAAGCGAATGGTTCATCAGCTTGGTTTAACAAAGGCTCAGTGCAAAGTGTTGAACCATTAAACCATTTTTAGTTTAATGGGTCAGTTTAATAGCTTGGTTCAAAGGAGAGTCCCAAAGTCGAAGGGTAGATGCCCTTATGAAGGGTAGTTCTGGGTCCAAAAGTCCTTGCAGGGGACAAGGAACATTTCAAGGTAGCTGAAGGTTTTAAAGGACGTGAAAAAGACTTAAGGCTTTGAATTCCTTCAAACAAAAAGTTTGAAGGAATTTAGAGGAAAAAGGAGCCAAGGAATAATGAAGATCGGGACAATTCTTGTAGACTTTTTGTCTGCAAGAAAAGCTCGAAGCAAAAAAACCTGTGAAAAAGGCCTGCAAAAAAAGCCTGCAAAATTTGCCAAGGATGGTGACATCCTAAAAGCCATCAATTTTAAAAATATAGACTAGTCATTGGTTTTCAAGCTACAAAGGGCCTATGAATGTCAAATTTCATAGCAAAGAATCATCAAAGGAAAAGAGTTAAGTAGATGCTACCACGTGTCCTCGCTCATCTCAGTGGAGTGCGACAAGTGTCTGCATCTAAGGCTTCGAGTTTCTTCTAAGCTTCAAGGATAAGCCTCTCTCAAAATGTAGTGGAAGCTGCCAAGTGTCAATGTCCATGGGTTTCTCTTTTTGCTTTGTTATTCAAAGAGAAGACTATGGTGGGCCCGAATGAGTTGTTAAATGCAGTGGAAGCTGCCAAGCGTCAGTGTTCGCAAGAACCAAAAAAGATCCTAAAAGTATTCTAAGCAGCTAAAGGTTCTATAGAAGTGGCCATGTGTCACCTTCCATAGAAACCTCAAAAATTACTTTTGAATCCTCTAAGTTAAGTGGAAAGAGTAAGTGGAAGTAGCCACGTGTCAAATTTCACTTGACTCTCGAAGGACCCTCTACGTTAAGCAGATGCTGCCACATCCCATTATCAGCTCGATAGAAGCTGCCATGTGTCAACGTCCACATTTAAAAGTGTCTCCTAAATTTCAAAGTAGCAGATTGTGACATGTGTTAGAAGTGGATGTGCTCTCAGCCAAAGAGCCAAAGGAGTAGCAAAAGATAGCCTAAGGGATGAAGGAGATAGAGGAGGCAAAATGGCCAAGAACAGAAGCAGACAAAGTGATCCAAGGGCATAAGGAAGTATTGATTCAAAGAGTTATTCTAGTGGTTGACACAGTACCTACCATGCAATCATCAAGAGGAAAAAATAGTGAATGATGTGACCTATTTTTCTTTAATATGCATTGATGAGCAAGCAAATGGTGCGGCCCATAATTTTGAATCCTGACAGGAGCCGACACAACATTATCTTCAGGCAGCTTCCTCATCCTAATGCTCAAAAATCACATGGGTCACTTGTAAAAAGGGTGCTAAAAGGCCTCCTTTCTTCCTCTATATATTGTAAAGCTTCTCATTTGAGAAGGGGGGACTCTCTTAGCCTTAAGGCAAAAATCTGCCCAAAAATCTCTCGGGCTTGTAAGGCAGAGCTGCCAGATTTTTACCTTGAATCAGGACTTAGCATATTTACCTCTATCTAGAATTGCACTTTAAAGTATATGTCTATTTTCTCCTCTATGTTAAGTCATTGTCTTTCATGCTTTCCACAGATCAACTACAACATGTCCAGTGCATTGTGAAGTCTCCTTTCTACAAGTTTGCCAGAAGTGTCTACAAAAAGAATATAGGTTCCTGTGAATAGGCTATCAAAGTGTGTCCCAGAACACCTTTGTTAGTTCCTTCCTCCCTGCACTTCCACGGACCCCTAGCTGACTATTACAGAAGAGCTTTCAACTTTAGATGAAGTGTATGGGTGTTTCTTCCTGGTGAAAATTTTATATTTAGGCTGGGTGGGTCATCACTTTTCTGGTGTATCACCTTTCATTTTTTAGGCTTAGGTTCTATTTTTAGCATCTCTCTCTCCCTTTTCACCCCCCCCCCCTTTTTTTCATTTTAGTTGTTAGCAGTAGGAGAAACCAGGGCCTAAAAGATACATTAGAGGGAGCTATCCCTCATCTAGAGACTCTCCCCTCTAGCTTCACCGGTCCCACAGGTGAGAGGGGAGTTTCCATTGTTGCATGTGAAAAGGCAGGAGCTTGGCCTCCTACCCTACGTGTAATCCACTATGTCAACAATAACTCCACAAACATACTTTTATTTTCACTAAGAAAGAAGACTGTTAAAACTGACCTCAACTCAAGTTTCTTATAGCATAAGTGTTTCTACATAGAGGAAGATTACTATGAATATCTAGAGGTGGGTGAAAAGGATGTTTGATCTTAGACATTACTAATCTCTCTCACACTTCAAATACACCTTAACAAATAGTTGCACTTCATGAAAGTTGTTATAAGAAATGCTACTACTCACACAATGCATACAAGAACAAAATGGAAGCAAGGAGAAGACATTCATCACTTGTCATCCAAATATACTACTTGACATACTTAGGAAATATTTATATAGATAAAATAAAATTTATAGATTTATTAAAAGGCAAAACAAGATGTCAAACTAGTAGGGCTTCACCATATTAATTATGGATTCCTTACAATGCCAAAATGGCTTGAATATATATAGTATCGAAGATAAGAGAGGAGTGAATTTGAATAATCATGAGGTAAAATTTAAAGGATTGAAATATAGTTATAATGAAAAAAATAGATTTATAGAATAGGTCATGAGGTCCTCTTAGACAAGTGTCCATTTGAAGAATGAAACTTTCTTTAAGTTAGCATAAAAATCTTCATTATCTTTCTTAAAACTACCCTTCTCAATGAGGAGTCCACTTGACTATTCATAACTATATTAGAGGTCATTTAAACATATCATATGACTTAGTAAGGTTGAAAAAAGATTATGAAGTTCATTATATGCTTCATAACTGATACACTTCCCTTTATCACTTTTCATTGCTGCTCATTAGCTCTCTAGGCCTCAAAGCTTACACTTGTCACTAGGGTGGACTATAGATGTTCAAGAAAAATCATTTTAGAGGATATGAGAGAACTCAAAAATAATTATTTGTCCTATATTCTATGAAATAAACTTCAATGAAACTCAAAACACACTTCTCACAATCAACTTAGGTAGTCACCTTCTTGTTGATTATTCTATTCAAAATTGCCTAAAATAACTAGCTTAGAAGAGGGGTCTAAAGGCATGACTATGGTGATAATAGGATATGAGTAGTTATAACACATCTCTAAACACCCCCAATAATGATTTTAATTTATCAATTCCCTTCTACACCTTTAATTCAACTCAAAACATGTAGAAAACACAATATTAGGCATGTTCGTATAGGTGACAATACAAAATAATTGAGTGGTAAGGAGCCTGAGAGAGTTTAAAATGGATCCAAAACACTTTCTAGGTCAATTTACCCCTTTGTGATTCATATATTTCTCATCAAGTTCTCATAAGGGTTTTAAGTCATTTAGGTTCTTAACATTGATTCATAAAAATTAGACCCTCAATCCTTGAAACAATACCATTGAGTTTGAGTTCAAGACCTCCATTAACTATCCCTATGTGATTGAGATCCTATGCACACTATCAATATAGATATGAGCAAAAGAAGTTGGCTCTCGAGCTCCTATTATGTATTTTGGACACCCCTGAGAGAAAATTAGGATAAATTACCCATTTCTGAGTTGTTTTCTATAAACCTGATCCAAAACTCAAAAGCTTTGGTTGAAAGATAATTCAATAAACAAGAACAAAAAAATTCAAATAATGTTATCTCTGTGAATCGATGTTTTATTGATCAAATTTGCGGACCCAAACATATGCTTATCTCTGAGAAGAGATGTCTGATTTCCATTTTAGGTTACATATTCATTTATACATGTTTTGAAGGTGTGGGGAGGATGTGGAAGGTCACAAATCTTGAGGGATATGAATTGGTTTGACTTCCACAATTAATGACAATACAGAATTCGAGGAATTACTATTTTTAGAAACTTACTATTTTTAGACTGCATTACTAAAATTGACATTTGGGACACTTCCATTGGGTTTTAGGGGGTCAAACTTAATTTATCAAAGATCCATGTGATCTCATGACATTCCCTTCATTATTATCTTTCCAATGGTTCAAACGGCGAGTCAATTGGAGCTATGGTGCAAAAGTTATGGCTCCCAGAAGTTTCGTCATCAATTGGGGTGGACCCATCACCCGAATTGTCATCTAAATTGTTGCCCGGATCATTACTAGCTCTAATAGATATTATAATCTCCCATGAAAGATCTCAAGTTTCTAATAAATATCATATGTTCATATGAATCAATTTATAGGCCATGAGGGTTTATGCATAGTTCTAGGCCTAGAAGCACAGACTATGCTTCTAAGTGTGAGGCCACTTTTGAGTGGTCCCAATGGTTTAGGTGTTTCTCCATACTTCTTTACATCTAATTCAATCCTGTACATCTTCCTTTTTTAATTTAAGGCTCTCAAATTCATCTCTTTACCATTCATGCATTAAGTCTACGTACTATCTTGTTCATGGAGTGCCTCTAGTCTAAGACAAAATAGAGGGCACTTCCCCTATTAGTTCAACCTAAAAGAGCCCATGAAGGTCTAGTTTAGGTCATGGTGACCTTCTGTACTAGGTATCAAATATAGATCATACCTCTATATCCCTAAACATCAAATTATCATAAGAATAGCCTCTAAGATTAAATGAAATATTTTGACTGACTGTAGGTTGAGGTTTGAAAAATCAATTTAGATCCACCTTCTCTATTTTTCTTTAGTTCTAGGAATCACATAGAAACATGATGTCATAAATATAAGAGTGGATTTTATGTGTTCATATTCATCCTATATCTCTTCTCATCAACCAAACTATATCTCTCATTAGCTTAGACTAGTCTATGTTTCCTAAGTCCAAAATGTAGGTGTGTATTAGACAAGTCAAAAGATTCCTATAGATGGTAATACAGTCTGAGCATTGTATTTTACACTTTTGGTTTCTTATGAGGTCATTGGGGTATCTCACACCTAGATAGACTTGTTTCTACATTAGAACCATGTTCTCATCTCTCTACTATCAATGCACCATAATTTTACAAATTCTAGGTTCACTTGGGCTCAATATCACTGTAGCTCTCTAAGTGTTTCAATCAAAAACTTGACTGAGTTGAAACCTTAATAAAAAATCATTATCTCTTGACTTGAACACCTCCTATCATGTTAAGAAGTGGCATCTCCATCTAGTCTACAAGAATAAAATTGTTATGCTTACACAAACATCATAGACATTCACCAAGAGATGACTTTATGTGGAGCTAAATCTCTTTTCATAGAAGTTAAGGTAAACTCTCCCATTAAGCAACTTCTCAAACTTTGTGCTTATGTAAGTGTCAATAAAGGATATTAGTGTAGTTTTGACTATTTTTAAGGCTTTTAGACCTTCAATCCAATATCAAACTTGTCAAATCTCTATTGTGAAGTCTAAATCTCTCATCAACCCACTGTCTAAACACTCCTACATAGTCCTATAGGTGATTATTTTAGGGTTACTTGATTGTATCAAGTGTCATGTACTTACCTTTCATTAATGATTTTATTGATTATGAGATTTTTATGGATAAAATAAATACCATACTCTAACAAGTTAAACATAAGTGTGCTAGCCTTGACCTAAAGCCATTCATAGGAGGATGAAATATTATAACTGATAAAACACTATTCTGCAGACCATCATTGTTGTTCATTTCTTTCACAAGGGTGATTTTGCATGTCCTTTCATGACCACATGTTCAAAATAAGTTTAATTCAACATGAAAAAGATGAACATACTCTGCAAGTCTTCATATACCATTTGGTTCACACAAATCAATACAAAAAGATGAGAAAACCAAAGCCATTGAGAATGTACAGGCAATTTGGAGGCACTAACAATATTAGTGATTGTTCATATAGTATGAAACATCAAACTTGAAACTATGGCCATGAAATGGAAGTACATAGGTATCCCTAAAATCCACCAAGTTAATTTACTTCATATCTCCTTACCCTGTCTATACTAATAGAAAATTGATTGACCTTATTAACTTGTCCAAGGGAACAATAGGATAAAAACTAGGTTTCATCAAATTTAGAGATGCTAAATCTAATTAATACTGGAAATGAACTGTGGGGATCTCAAGAGACTTCCTTGAAGCCTTCACATGTGTTAGATGAGTCACTATTCTGTAAAACTAAATGAAACTGACCTTCTTTTCAAATGATCTCCTTCTTTGTATGTTGAACCTATAATGTTTTAGTTTGGTAATCTTCCTTTGACATTCTATAATAGGTGGTACATTAGTTTGCATCTTGAAATATTTGTCTTTTAGTTTAAAATTGTACAATTCCCTTAGAATGACCAAAAGGTGGTAAAAAGGGATATTAAGACAAGATCACAAATATGACAACATTAGAACATGTTGTATGACCTCATTAATGACCATGTAAGAACTTTCAAACCTAGGGATCCCTATGTAAATTTGAATATGTAGGGGGTTGACCAAATTTTACCTAGGGTGAATTTTAGTCAATAATACCTTTGGTCTCTATCGGGGTAGCCTACAAATTAACATTGAAATTATCTACAAACACCCTACAATAAGCTGATTGGCCTAGTTTCATCTTGGAGCAATCCTTTTTGTAGTGGTTATCACCACATTTACAACATAAAATAACCCTTGATGGAGTTATTGGAACAATATTTACACCCATGGTTGGTCTGCATTAACTATTTTTGGGCTTTTCCTTCTTGAAAGACCCTGATTTAGATGGATCTTGTGACTTAAAGTTTTTGGTCCAGTTTGAAACCTTGTTCTTTTTAGCAAATCTATGATTTTGATCTATTTTTTGAAGTTATTAGACATAGTAGAGATATTTTTGGTCTTAAATTGTAGCCTATTCAACTTGAAATCTTGTCTCACCTTCTGATGAGACTTATCTTTATCTTATGCTCAATAAAATGACTCAATGACAACTACCAAGGTCCTTAGATTTATGATATTGATGTCATACATAAATATCTCTTTAATCCCAAGCTTAAATTTGGTGATTTTTATCTCCTTGTCATGCATGTAATTCATGTGATGTATAGGATTTAAGAATTTGTTTTCACATTTTGAAATAGTCATGTTTTCCTATTTTAGTAGCTAAAAATTAGTTATTTCTATTCCTTATGGTTGGAATTTAGATACATTTTTCAAAATTAGGTTTTAAATACTATCTAGGTAAGATCCATTGGTTGGTATCCCTCTATTACATAGAGGTGATTCCACCATAAGGCTGCAGGTCCAACTATTTGGTAAGCTGCCACCCTTACTTTCACATTGGATGGCATGTTATGTAGATTAAAATATTTTTGTAGGTGGACTAGCCATGCATCAATTGCATCACCAAATTCTTCATCAAAAAAGGTAAGTGGTAAAAGTTTCTTCAAATTTTTAATGATTGGGTCAACCATGGTCAAAGGCATCTCTTAGATTACTAGTTATTCTACCTGGCCTAGCTCTAATCTATGCACTCCTTATGGGATACACCTTCAAGGTTATATAGCCTACATTCTTGGACATCAATCTTGACTTGTAGAGTATTTAAGGATATAAAAAACCCACCAAGTACTTCCCCATGTTTGTCAGTTGGGTTTCCATTGAGTGCATCAACATTCAAGACTTCATTGTTACTATCAACATTATTAATGGGTAGTTCATCTCAATTCTAAATGGGGTTATGGGCACCATGACCCCTACTTTAGACTCTACCTCTACCTCTAATTAGGTTAACATTATTTCTATCATTGTGGATGTTGACACCATTTTATCTCATCCTAACCATCTTAAAAAATTATAAAATAATAACTCAACAAATTCCAAATTTAAAAATATTCATTCCCAAAGTTTCCTAGATCAGAAAACTGCTTTGATACTAGATGAAATAACCCCAATTTTTTTTATAATTGCATTATCAGAGTAAATTTAGGACAATGTGTAGGGCTCGATACTCTACTTGATGATGCAAGCAATGTTCATTAAACATACTCATGTACATGCACTGGAACTGGAGGAGGTGGATTGCTATATTTAACTAGAGGTAAACACTTACAAAGGATGCTATAAGGAACTAGGTTACTTAGAATAAAATTATGAGGTTCAGAGCATATTAGTGTATAAGTACATAGATAAGTCGTGATCTCCATACATGGCACTAACCTTCTACATAGGACCGTTTATGGGTCCTTAACTCTAGTTAGGTATTTTATCCCCCTTGTTAGTGTTTGATTCTACCTTGTGGGTGGTTAAATGGTTTCTTCTTAATAGAATTAGAACACGTAGCTTTATGCACCTAATGTTACCATTCATTTATAACATGTTTATAAGATGATAACTAATGTTTGATACTAACATAAAAATGTTCATGCATACTTCTTAAGATGCCAATCATGACTATAAAAACCAATAAGATGATTAAAGCACATGTGGATTAACACTAGGAGCCAATGATTATTATACAAAATTCATTACTGACCATAAAAGAGCACATTTTTATTTTTATTTGATAGGTAAAGACATGTTGAAGGGACCCATACCCAGTACAAAAGAGAATAGATAGAAAAGTGAGAGAAAGTAACAAATCCTAAAAGAGATAAGGGTGAACACCTTGATGATCCACCTAAATTTTGCTAAACTTTAACTAAAAATCGACTGAAAGATTAAAAAAAGACCCAACCCAAAATGAGAAATAACAAAGTTATTTTGACTCAGAGTAAATGACCACTTGCTTGGTCACTATATTTTCTTTTTTGTGACATTTGCCTCTAGTGTGACTGCCAATGAATTGCTCCTCCTCATTATCTGGCTTCTTCCTTTTGAGATTCAGATGAGGGGATTATTTTATGATTTCCTCAGTAACTTGGGTATCCTCCTCCTCATTGTCTTTCTAGAAAGAGTCCTCTCCAGAGTTGTGATTCTCAAGAGTCCTGCCATCATGAACCACAAATTTTTTAAAACCAAGAAAACTACTTAACCTCTCAAATTCCTTCAAAATTTATCGGCAAAGGAGATTTTGGATTACAATTTTGATATGGATTTTATAGAGTGAATCTTTGACACCCTTGTTTCCATCAGCTCCTAGAGTATTTTTTCCTTTATAAACAAAAGAGGGGCTTCCTAAATCAAATTTGTGATTTTTATATGCACATGCGCTAGAAGCCCCCAACTATTTTCTATGATTTTCCTCTTCAAAATCTAAGGATTGAGCACTCTCCACCTCCAACTACTCCTTATAACTATTAATATCAATAGCCTCTGATATGTTTTTAGACCAGACCAGTTCCCCCCTTTCAATTATTAGGAAAATGAGGCCCTAATGGATAAGATCTTTGGAAGGGTTCTTGAAATTTAAAATATAAACCTCCAAAGATTGTAATAGAAAGAAAGGGATACTGATGAGATGAAACTTGAAATGGTTCAAAATCAGGAAATAGTGTGAGTAGAGAATGGTGTGTTTACCTTCCAAAGTGATATAACGCATTATTTGGAGACATACCTCTTGCCATTTCCTTGGCAAATTAGCACGCATGTAACCTTTGTTGGACAAAGGTTTTGGCCTATATTTCTCCTTCTCTTTCCTAGAGAAAATATGCATGATTTCCTCCTTATGATGCTTGTCTTTGAATGTCTTTACTTTATGGCATTCTATTTTTGTTGTCTCCCTAATCAGCTCCTCTATAATTTAAATCTTTAGCTCATGCATTCTCACCTCATGATTGTTTTAACTATGGGAAAAATACCTTGAGAGTGATGTATCATCCCCCACAAGAAATTCCATAAATGGGGCCAGCCCCCCTTTAAACATTTTTTATAGACATGATTGTTTTTATTAATGTCAAATAATAAATCAGCTCAAAACTCTTTATCTCTACCCATATTCACTTTCACTTTGTTGTTTTCTTTGTAGGTGTTCTGAAAAGCACTTGGTAGTTTTAGAGGATAAAAACATACAGAGAAATAATCAGTCATGAGATAGGTGTAATGGAATTATGATTTACCCTCATGCCACTCCTTGGAAAATATAGATTTACATATGTGGAAAGCCATATGCTTAACCCACAATCTAAGCTTAAATTTTTTTATCATCATGACTTTAAATGGCAAGTCCCTTTTCCTTGTCGACTATTCAGATGATGTCATCCAAATATTCATCATCATGCCAGGTGATGTAATCACTTCTAAGGACCCCTATATTTTCAAGGAAATTGGCTCCCCTATTTCTTTCTCTATATACATGATCAATAATAACTCCTTTGAAATGGTTGAGAAGGGATTTGGCATCGTTGATGATTCTTTAAATATTCTAGGAAGATGGGGATATGCCCTTAAGAAAATTAATGATGTTCATTCAGTCCCCTTCTATATGAATGAATTGAGAACCTAGTTTTACCACCTCTTCAATGCCTCACAAGGCTACCAAAGCTTCTACAATGTGATTGGTTTGAATTCAAAGTGGCCCCACATAAGCCACTTTGATGTTTCTTGAAGAATCCCTAATTAAACCACCCACCCCAGATGGGCCAGGATTCCCCTTTGCTACCCTATCAAAATTTAATTTGACACATTAAGGAATGGGGGGAGACCATTTGATGAGATAACTATCCACCTTGTTAGCCTAGGCTTTACCTGAGATGACCAAATCAAGTTGTTTCAAGGTTGAGGAAGAAAGTGGGGATCTTGGCTGATCAAAGGTGTGGGTAGAGATTAACCAATTTTCCTAGATAAAGGCCTTGATCCTTTTGAAATTAGACTTAGGATGAGGTGGAAGACACTCAAATATGTAATTATTCCTGGCTTTCTAGATACCCCAAAAAATATGGGGTAAGGCCAGATTCCACCAATGAGTTAATGATGGTTCTTCTCAAGGGGGTTTCCATTAGGTAATTAAGTCCATGATAGATCTAAGAAAAACTCATGAAACATCAGAATCACTAAAGAATTACTAAAAAATAGTCGACCTAAATGGGTAAAAAAGAAAGAGATGTTTCACTATTTCTACTACTTGTTTGTAAAGAGAGCATCTATTATGCATAGTTAAACCTCTTTTGATGAGATTATCCACTGTTAATATCTTGTTTTGAGCTATCAACTAGTAGAAGACATTGATTTTAGGGATGAAGTTTTTTTATCTAGAGATATTTCTAATTGAAATCCTCCTCATCCAAATCCCATAGAGATAAGAATCCTAATTTCACTGAGTAAATCCTATTGGGATTATGTTTCTAGACAATTTTGTCTTCTCTAGGAGCTTGATTGATATGAATGTGTTAAATGGATTCATTTAGAGTTTGGAGTAGATGGGTTTGTTATTGGTATAGACTTGGTTTGGCTAAATTTTTCCAACACTTTCTCCCATTTCTAATTTTTGAATAATCCATTACTTTGAGCCCATAATTATTCTTGAAAAAAGCTATCAATTTTGGGTCTTCGAAAGTGGATTCTAGAGGGGTTGAGATCCACAAATCACTCCAAAAATCCACCATATTTTTTCTTCCAACATTCCAATTGAGACCTTTGTTAAGAATGTTTTTACCCACCTGTAGAGATTTCTAGAAAACAAAACTATTAGCAGGACCTAGATTTGTTAAAAAATGGGAGCCTTCCCTCGAGGAGAGGTATTTGGCCTTGATGATTTTGGTCCATTTATTTTCCTTTGTAGCCACTCTTTAACCTTGATTTTCCAAGAGGGATTGGTTCATGGTTGAAATCCTTCTTATTACCATGCTACCTAATGAAATTGGGTAGCAGGTATGATCCCAAGAAATGAGAAGAAATCTAAATTTATCCTTTGAGCTTCTCCAAAGGAAATTTTTTTGGATACTCTCCACCTTGTCTGTAATGGATTTCAAAATGGAAAAATTGGACATGAAATAAACTAGTATGCTCTGAAGGGAATTCTTAAGAATTTTAACTTTACCATCTTGAGTTAGGAGATTCCCTTTCCATCCATCCAACTTCTTTTGAATCTTGTCGATGAGGGGGATCTATAAAGAAAGTTTTAATGAGCCCTCAAATAAAGGTATGCCAAGATAAGTAGATGGTAAATTTATAATGTTGCATCCTATAATCTTGGTGAATTTATATTGGAGAGCCAATGGAGTGTTGATGAATAAAAGAGAACTCTGATTGAAATTCACACTTTGACTAGACCCCTTCATACATCTCAAGGATATTCTTGAAACATCTAGCTTAAAAAACTAAGGCTTCTCCCATCGTAATTATGTCATCAACAAATTACTAGTGAGTGTGACAAGACTGGTGTTAGGAACATAAATTATTCCCTTGATAATGTTGGAAGATCTGGCTATAGAGATAAGTCAGCTTAAGGCTTTTGCCAAGATGACAAAAATGTAAGGGGAGAGAGGATCCCCCTGTCTTAACCCTCTATCAGCTATAAATAAACCTCTAGGCACCCTGTTAACTAAAACTGAGATTAGAAGATTGTGAATAAAAGAGGAAATTAATTTTCTAACCCAAGAATTGAACCCAATTTTACTCAGAATGTTGTCAAGGAACAACTAGGAAACCCAATCATAGAGTTTGTTCATGTTAAGTTTTAGGAACATGCCTTACCAATTTGAATGAGAAACTAAGTTAATGGTTTCATGAACCATAATGATCCCACTAGAAATTTGTCTACCAAAAATGAAAGTGCCTTGCTACTCCACTATTATTTTATCGAGGACAAGTTGAATCTTAAGGGACATACCTTTAGAAAAAAATTGTAGAAAGTGAAACACAAGCTAATGGGTCTAAAGTCTGATGCCTTAAACACATATTGTTTCTTAGGTATTAGGATAATAAAAGTATTGTTGAAGTCCTGGAGCATGGATCACATTATGAAAAAATTGATAATTACCAAATAGATGTCATGACTAATAGTGTCCTAAAAGAACTAAAAAAAGAAATGAGGGAAGCCCTTATCCCCTTTTAAAGAGAATATAATAGCCTCGATCTCTTATTTTGAAAGGGGTTTGAGGATTGAATCATTGTCTTCTTGTGAAAGAACCCTACTGAATAGATTGACCATTTGATCCTCAAGACCAGAATCCTAAGATGAAGAATGGGAAAGAAGAGATTTAAAAAAATTTACCAAATATTGAGTCATTTCATCCTCCTTCCTAAACCAAGTTCCATATTCACCTTGAATCTTCGTAATGAGATTTCTTTGCCAGTTTCTAGATGTAGAGGTGTGGAAAAATTTGGAATTTTTGTCTCCTTCTTTAAGCCACAACTTTCTAGATCTTTATCACCAATACATTTCTTCTTTGGCCTCTAGATTGTGAAATCTACTAAGGAGTTCCTTTTCCTTCGTACAGAGTTCAAAAAAATAGCTTGCATCTAAAATTACCAGTTCAACCTTGTGAATTTATTATTTAATAATGTTTTTTTGGATAAATATATTCCCAAACACATTTTCGTTCCATATTTTAAGCATATTTTTAACATGTCTCAATTTCATTACCAGGATGAACATGGTTGATCCTTGAATGGTGATACTCCACCACTCCTTAATATGGTCTTCCATAATATGATTAGAAAGCCACATTTTTCAAATCTAAAAGGAATGGCCTTAGTTTTAGAGACTTTTTCACTTTGGAATAGAAGGGGATTATGGTTGGATCTAATCCTTAGGAGAATTAAGAGAAGAGAGAAAAAATAATGTATCCAAGTAAGAGGAATTAGGAACCTGTCCAGTCTTACTTGGATATGATTGTTGCCAAGCCTTCTATTTGACCAAGTAAATTGGTTGCCTTTGAGTTTAACATCATGGAGATTATCACTTGAGATGAAATTATGCAAGTCTTTCATATTGGCATGGTCAAAAAGGATCCCCCCCTTTTTCCCCCTAGGAATAAAGGAGAGTTGATGTCTCTTGCAACCATCCAATCTGACTTATTGAATTTTTTATTAATATTAATCAAGTCATCCCACAACTTCTTACTTTTAGTTTTTGAATTCAAAGTGTAGAAATTTGTAATAATCTAAGAGATATTCTCTTGCACATCAAAAAAGAGGATGGAAATATAATTATCCTTATTGAGAAGATGAACCCCCTTCAAGACAATAGGGTCCCAAAAAATTTCCAGACCCCCGAAGCTCTTGTAGCACTATTATAGCTATAAAATGCACTTTACCAAACCTTTGACTTAATCTTCCAAAGTTTCTCAGTAGACATCTTGGTTTCTTGCAATAAGAGGATATCCGGTTTGTGTTTCAAAATGAGGTTTCTAGCCAATCTCTATTTAGTGAGGTTATTTAAACCCCTTATGTTCCAAGAGAGAAATTTTATTTCTTACTATTAGGATAGTGATAGAGGGTCATATATGTGCCCTTAGCCACCTGTCTGTCTATCTCCTCCTAGTGAAAGTTTTGGGAGGTGGGTCTACCATTTGATTTCTATTTGCTCCCAACTTTCACTTTCTTCCTACCCCTCTTATTGTGCACATTAACCCATTTTTACCAATCTTGTGAAGGGATATCCCTTTCCCTCAAGGAAACCATGGAGCTTTGGCCTTATGAGAAATTGAGACATCTTGGTTCATAACCAAAAACTTAAGGAGGAGGGGCAAGGACCTCCTAAAGGATTGGATCATCACTAAGCAAAGATGAAACATAAGGTAAGGGACATGAGGAAATGGGGGAGGGAGGGACCAGAGGGGAGTGGTGGGGGGAGGGGAAACCACTGAAGAAGCAAATGTGGCCTCAAACAAAAGGTCCTACAAAGAGGGAATGGGGTGGGGCAAAAAATGGGAGAGCGAGGTAGGGGATGGAGACTGAGGAGTACAAGGAGGGATCCATATCTTGAGTGTAGGGGGGCCTTGTAGTGACTTTCATTTGCTAGTAGGGGATATAGAAATAGAAGAAGGAAGGATAGAAGGAGGGGGGAAAATGGGAGGGAAAGGGTAGGGGGAAGGGGGAGGATGGGAAGAGCAGGGAGGACATAGAGGGGAGGTGGGGGGAGGTAGGAAGATGAGGAAGAAGAGGAGGGGAAGAAAGGAAGGATGGATCGGTGGAAGGGAGGGAGGAGGGAAGGGGGAGGAGACCCTGAGAAGGGGAAACAAGGGGGGAGGAGGGGGTAAAAGAGAAAGGTGAGGGTTGATGGGAAGGGAAGAAGGAGGATGAGGGGGGGTTTCTTAACTCAGGTCAGGGAAGGAGGCAATAGAGGATTTTTGAGATGGGGACAAGTTTTTGAAGGGTGGCTAAGGATGTTACAAGTCTGACAAATATTTGAGGACCTATTAAAAAGGATTTTTTGGGTCTGAGAGCCATACTTATATTTGAGAATGATGAAATGGATCAAAGGTTTATGAGTGGGAATGAAGACACAAACCTTGGCCACTAGTAGGTGCCTTCAAAAATGAGTTACTAGGTCAATGGAGATAGGCTAATCGAGGGCCCTTGCTATGCTGATAATAACTTATGGAGCCCAAAATTCTAGTGGAAGTTCTAAAAGGCTGATCTAGACTAGAATATCTTCAGAGATAGTGCAATTAAGATTAGGCCTACCTTCCATTTGCAAAGATAGACTACAGATTTGCCCATAAACCATGGGCCACCTATCAAGATCTTAAGAGTCTTCAGGAAGGGAGAAATTGATCAAGAAAAAATTATGAGGCATAAAAATAATGTCCATCTGGCCTTTGGGTTTCCATTTGAGATTAGCCCAATTTTGGAAGGAGTCAATGTTAGGGTAAAAATCGTTAAACTTGGCTAAAATGGAATTTGAAAGAGAGGTATCGATATTATCAATAATACCATTTGAGACCTTTAAACTTACCTCATTACAATTCCCTATGGGCATTAAAATAAATTTAGATGAAATAAAGTGGTGACAATTTCCCATGACCAGGTTCACCCATGAGACTTATTATTTCCTATATTGGATGGGGATCAATTTTCTATGGGCCCCAGCTAGGATCCTTGTCTATTGACTTCTAATTATTTGAATCTTCAACCAAGGTGGGTGTCTTCCCTGGAGTCTCTACATCTAGATCTATTGCTGGCAAAATGAGAGCATCTTTACATGGATCCCTCATATCCCACCCATCGCTATTGTTTAAATTTTCCTCTGTAATGCTCCTCTCACCCATTGCTACTTGAATCTTATTAATTAAGTGGGAAATAGGGCATTATGGGCAACTAAAATAGTACTACTAGTTGGGGGTTAGTAACCTCCTTTTCATCTCAAGGATCATCACACCATTGCCTTTTTCATTATAAGATTGACAAGTCATCCATTGTTAATTTGAAGTATAAAATAAATTGGACCTACTCTTTAAGGACCTAGAAGATAAAATAGTCTATATTTATATAATCTCAAGACTAGTTATTAATTCTTTTAATACATAGAAAGCCCCTATCTATTAAAGAGTATTGATAAAAACTTATACTTAAATTAGTTGTCACTAGATGGGGTATAATAGATAGCTCATAGTACTCTTTATGTGAAAATAAGTCATATCAATATATTGGTAAAGTGTGTATAATTAATAAAAGAGAATGCATTGACATAATAGTTATAATACATCCAAGTGCATATAATTCTATGAAATGAATTATTCAAAAATTTCATTATGGCATAAATAACTCAACCACTATTTAATATGACATCATAAATTGTCAAACTACTATGTGCATTAAAATCTCAAATCATATTGTAATTGAAATGGGTAGCTGAACCTCACTATAATAGTCTAATAACATGCATGTGGGAAAGCACTAAAAGTTCTGAGGAGGAGAGTATGGAGGAAGAGGAAGGAACTAAAAGTGGGGAATCAAGCTCTAGTGAGGAAGAAGAAGATAAAGGTAAGAATGAGAAAGAAGGGGTCACTATAGAGGAAAAAACTAAAAATAATAACTATTATCTTGAGGAAAATCAACAAGTGCTAGGGGAAATTGAAAAAGATATGGACGTTCTATTTGAGGATCCTAGTTTGAAAATAGAGAAATTGGAGATCAAGTAAAGGATGATCTTATCCATAACGAAAGCCCGGTTGAAACTAAGGAATAGAAATGAATGGAAAGGGAAGATCATACGGAAGAGGATGAAGACAATCCAAAAGAGAACACAGAAGATTTAAGTGATATAGGGCAAAATGATGGGAGGCACCCCTTTATGAGCTTGGCCAAATGTAATGCAGATGCTATCCTTCAATTCGACTCGTGGATGTACAAGGAGATAATGGGCCTCAAGAAGAAAATGGAAATATTGGAACATAATCAGGAAGCAGATCAAAATAAAATCAACAATATGGATAAGCAGATGAGGGATATTCCCATCAAACTTAAAGACTATGAGAATAATCTAAGGGAACTCATTAAGGAAAGTAGAATGAAGATGGAGGAGGTAACCTCCAACATATGTGCAGCTGTTGTAAACATTGGAAAATGGGCAAATGAGGAAATTAAATCCTTGGAGGGGCCTAGCAAGAGAACCAGACAGAGCTCAAGAAAGAAAGCAATGCAGGAGGGTGCTACATCGGTGGCTATAGCTATACAGGACACTGCTGTGATTGGTAAGGAAATGGTGAAGATGATTTTGGAATTAAAAGAATAGGTCCATTGAGTTCTTACTGTCCTAGTTCTTTTAGTTGGATGTAATATCTGGTTCCATTTTCTGGTTTTTTGTTTTCTTATCATACGGGAGTTTCCAGGTCTTTGTAAAACTTGGGGTCTGTCTTTTGATGTTATTGATTGGTGGCTTTAGGTCCATGTAAAACCTATTTTTGATACTTCTTAGAAGTAGGCTATAGGTTTCACCTGTGGACGTTAATGTTATATCCTTCATCCTTTGTTTTAGGGTTTCGGGGTCCCTTCAAAACTTGTTTTTACCTTAATCTAAAACAATCATCAAGATGATTTATAAAATTATATTATCATCAATAACAAACTTTATAATACACCAAAGTCACTTTATTCTATATAAATTCTAGCCATAAGTCAAACAAGAGTGTAGTCAACATTATACTTCTAGGTGGATTTTTTTCCCAAGTTCCTTCTAAAAAGAGTTTACAACAATAAGGCCAACCTCAATATGACATCATTCTTGGATATAATCATCTTTCCTATGTGGATTTAATTAACCATTACCATAAGTTTCACCATGGCTTCATGCACACTAAATTCCCAAAAATAAAGATTCACACAAGAAACCATTATGTGTGTGTGTGTAACCCATTGTATTAATTACAACAAGGATAAAGTAAAAATCATTGTGATATATCATTACTAACAGTCTACATCAAATTAAGGTGAATATTAATGCTACCCCACTAACATAATCGACATAAGGATATAAACATTCTCTCTAAAGGTTAAAGTTTACTACAAAAAATAAACATAACATCATAATAAAATTGAGCATACCCTCAATTTGTTTTAAACTCAAAATTTTTATGCATTCCTAGAAAGAGTAAAAGAGGTTAATAATAAATTAAAGTGTATCCCATCATCAATATGTTTCTACTAATGAGAATATATACCTCATATAATGCCTTACAAGTTTAGATCAAATTGAAAATAAGAACTAAACATAATTGCAACCAATTTTTTTCATTCTTATACTTCATATAAATGTCTATCACATAATAAAAACAAAAATGAGATCATATGTACCTTTCTAAATTATATATATAACTAATATACCAATCATGATAATGTAAAAGTATGAAACAACCTATCATGAACTAGAATTCTCACAAAAGGCATTGAGCATGATTCTTATTTTCTCTAGCATTATAATAAGATTTCATCAAGGCCTTACAACATGAATGAAAGAGTAATAACCAACATATCATATCTTGTAATTTAATCTAGAAAATACATTGAAGGACTTCAAATTTAACACTATATGTCAAGCAAATGTATAATCCATCAACACCATTTATAGGTTAAGGCCCTTGCCAAGAGGCAATAAGATAACATATAAACTTACAAGGTAAAACTAATCATATTTAATTATTGTAACTAGTTACAAATACATTCATTATGAAATCAACATGAAACCACTAATACAAAGAATGATAAAAATGAAACATATAAGTACTTATGCACTAACAGTTACTAGGTTTCATATCACCTATCATCAAAATCATCCAGGAATATCTACTATACATGAGCATGATGAAACAAAGCCCTCCACACTAGCCCTATGAGCCCAACCATTAGTGGTCCTTACCACCCCATCTATTAGTAAGATGGTGGGTTTTAGTAATTGGTACTAAGAAGGGATTTATAGCAAGTTTAGATTTTCTAATCCATTGAATGACTCAACACAATAACATAAGATATTGAAAACAAAAAAATAACCAATAGGTACTTCATCAAAAGATGAAATATAAAAAAATAATGTGAAATAGGCATTACTTTAGATTGGGTAGTGGGGATAATCCATCATTAGGTAGGGTTTCAAAAGTCATGGAAGTGGATTTATGCTTCTAAATTTGAGTCCATCACAATCACTATTGCCTTACTTGGAAATATTTCAAGTGTAGGCTTAGCTATCAGATTGCCTAACTACCAACTCTTAATTCATACAAATAACTCCATATTTATAAATCTTGATCATTAAGTAAATCCAAAAAACTTAGATTTAAATAGCAACATAGATCAATAAGATAAATAATACATCAATAAATAGTTATATGGTATGGTTAGACATGTAACCAACACAACACAAATAATTGAATCATACCCAACCAACAACCAACTCCATAATGGAACCAATATGCCAACTTCAAGGTTGCGGCCATTGAAATGTGTCTACTAAAATTAAGAAAAATAAGGAATAGTTTATAATTGATTATTATTTACCTTACACATCAAACCTACAACTTTTAACAAGTTCTCACAGCTTTTAAAATTAAAAAAAATGAAATCAAACAAAAAAATGAAGCCTGAATAATAAATAAAAGATGAAGATAAATCAACAAGATGATTTATGGGTTCATCATGAGGTCCTACGACCTCATAATGAACTCCAAAATCATCAATTCAAGGTCAACCATGAAATTATTATAACTAGTTATACATTTTAGGAAAATGATTGCACCTAACCATTTCCTATAGGTATAGTTGATTTTCAACAATTTACACATTACTCTCAAACCAATGATTTAAAAATAATTAATGTACCACTCAAGATTTAAACAAACGTTGCCTAGGGCTTCACCCCATAACCCCTACATAGGTAAAAAAAGGGTCAAGTATGTTAAATCCATACAATAATAATTTTCAGATAAACATACAGACATTTCAAAATAAAGACAAACAACTCATTAAACCCCAAAATGTTTTCTACAGAACTCTCATATACCAAACAAGAATCACTCAAAAACCTCATATAGATAAACAAGGTATTATGGCTAGTTTGTCATGCAAAAATCAAAATTATGCAAACCAAATAAGGTGCAATTATATATATATATATATATATATATATATATATATATATATATATATATATATATATGCAAGGAAAAAGGGAGAATAATTAAACCCCAATTATGTTTCAAAAAAACCCTACTTTATTCAAGTAGAATCTACACATTTCCTCACATAGGTAAAACAATTATGGGAACATGATTTACGATAGGGAGAGAGAAAATCAAGGTAGCTACATGCATTAGATACTCATCCTAAAGTATCAACTTTAGGTTGAGTATGTAATGTCCTTATGAAGACAAACCCTACTTACCCATTACCACAAAAATATAAAATTGGCTCAATTAAAATACAATAACACTTACTTGTAACTAGCAGTTGAATGTATAATGATTGTGTGCAATAAGGAAGTAGGCTACATAGAATGAGTTGGGAGAGCCAAAAAAAATGGTAGTAGGGTTTTTGATAGCATGCCTCCAAATCTTCCCCTCTCTCTATAATTCATCATCCTCCCCACCTCCTTCCCTCTCTTCCAACCACCATCCACCTACCCAAACATGGGCCACCCATGCCTTGTAATTCCCCTCATTCATTACATAAGAGAGAAGACAAAGGAAAAATAGCTGACCACCTTCCCCAAGCATTCAAAACATACCAACTACAATCAATGCAAAATCCATAAAAATCAATAAAATAATATTTTAATTAAATCCCCATAGTTAGATACAATGCATTAAAACCCAAGCAACAAATAAATCCATATGGGGTCATGGGGTCTAGTTAAGCCCACAAGGAAATCCTAGTCATCATGATGACTAGTTAATTTGAGGCAAGGCCATGAGATAGTGAACTTGTGAAGAGAGAGAGAGAAGGTCAACATCAAGGTGGGATAGGGTTAACCCAAACCAATAGAACCTCACAAAAATCAAATCAAACATGTAACATAGAGTGAAGCATAGAAAGGTAAATCAAGACACAAGCAAAACATAAAATGTTAAAATTGATAGTTTGACTTAAGGCATGAAGGAAAAATAAGACATAAAAGCATAAAATAAAAAACAACACAACTTGTCTAATGGCTCAAAATTGAAACTAAATTTATACTTGTTATAACTCATTTGACTACTCAAAGAATCTCTCCTAGTTTTTAAAAATCACCACCTAGCCTAGCTCATGAACGGTACCTATAACCATTGAATATGACATGAGTAACACTTGAATAATAAATTAATATCAACAATAATTTAATTCATAAATGTGATAAAATATTAAATACACCAATAGTTAACATATCATTTAATGCAAAATTAAAACATAACCATATCCATCAACCTGTAATTGAGTCCATCAATACTGTGATAGTTAGATAAAATGTAGTGCAGAGTAAACTATACATGATTCTTGTTATGACTAACTTATAAAAAATGTCTATGCAAACCTAATGGAGACTTTTGAATTTTAAAAATAGTTTGTGAGTGTTCTTGGACAATACCAATAGAGGAAGACACCTACAAAAAATATTAATCATCTGACTATTACTGATGTTGTCTTGGGAGTGAAAATCTATGATATAAAATATGAAGACAAATTGTTTAGGATTATAGAATGTTATTACATAGATTTGGATGATTTTGAATATGTGTATGTGGTCAATTAGGTTGGCCAAGTGGATATACAGATAGAAGAAAGTGTTTATAAGAGTCAAATGTATATGAAAATTATAAGTATGCCAAAGTGTGATAGTTTAAATGTTGAAAAAATGACTAATATGAAATTTATTTGTCTACAAATTCCCCACTTTAGTGTAGTATCAAAAATAATAAATTAAAAGGATTAAAGAATCTATTTGATACCTTTAATTAACCAAACTTGTGCTGATAGTTATCCCCCAACTTTTCCACTTTATCCATGCAAAACCTATATGTATAGATCAATGTCTATTTATGATTAAAAATCTGAGATAATCTAGATCCTTGAATTATTTGAAATTGAAAAACCATGGAATGAATACACCATAGGGTACGCAAATCGATATGACACTTGTTTTAATCATTTAGAGAATACCATGGGATGATATGACCCAAGGAGATGCAACCACTAAAATCATGAGTGGAGGAGTGTAAATACCTCAACTACCGTTGGAGAAGAAGAAGTACTAAAAGTTGAGCACTGCAAAAAACCTCAACTACACTACTCTGAATATTATCATAAATATTTTTTGAAACCTAGATATTAGGTTCATATGTAAAGGTAAAACCCAAAATAAGTTTGTATGTCAAAATGGAACCCCCAAAACAAGGTCATATGTAAATAATCAACTGGTAGGGATGGAATTTAGATCCAAGGTGCTTATATAATACCATTAATTCTCATTGATCCATAATATAGAAATATAAAAGTCTCTACATTTACAACATTCATGCCTCAAATTTGATCCATTTGTACATCAAATTGATATAGAATTTCATTATTTATTTATCATAATGTCATAGGAAGTATTTCAAGTACTTAATATGATAAATCTACACAATTTGATCTAATCTATTTTAAAATGTCATAAAATATCTCAACTATTCTTAAAAATCATGTAGAATGTTCCATATATGCCTCACATATGTCTCAATATACCTGATCGATCTAATCTTATCCAAAATTTAAAATACCTATCTATCATTGATTAAATATCAAATTTAAACCTATTATATTCCCCTTTTCATATGACATATGAACCCTATGAATCACTCATCTCAAAATAAAGAGATATGTGGACCAATTTTTATATAAAAATTATTTAATTTTATAAATACATGAATATATTGATACATAATTTAGGATGCATAGATTTGAATTGATAAGCCATCTACTTACGTGTAAGAAAATATTATTGCAATATTAAATTGGAACCCATGTACCAAAAGCAAAATTGAAGGATTAGTAGTTTATTGTATATCACTGATAAGAATAGGAGTTGATATCTTCATATTACATTGCATTACTTGCCAAGCTAATTTGAGTGTTTATTGATTTTTTTTTCAAATTACCCTTATTACTACCCATATTTTTAAAACGTTTTGTGAGGTGATTTATATGTTAGCTAGGGCTGTAAAGAAGTATAAGAATTTATGAGATATTTTCATTAAAATGTAAAAAAATGAGCAAGGCTTATAAAGTACAAAAGAAGATGAAAATATTCATTACATTTATTTTAGGATTTAACATAGTTTGATAAGAGTTTGTATTTGTTGACTAGGAGGGAGCCGACACACTCTTGGCCATTTTATGCACATCATAAACTCTGCATAAGTTTCTTGGTTTTTTTCAAATCAGTCTATAGAGTTGTTTCCATTTATTTTAAACCACAAATAATACATAAGTTTAATATAATTTAATATGATCTCAAAACCCTATTTTATTATTTTTAAAATATTTTGTTTTATTTTTATTTTACATAGTTAAATTTATTTATATTATTATTTAATATATAATATTCAAATATGATTTGTATACATGTATTAACATTTAATGTAATGTTGTTCACCTAAATATACTTTACCTATTTGTAAAAAAATAATTAAACTAAACCTATGAATATAATGGAAAATGTCCATAATGCAAATATTTGAAACCAAGTAAACATTGCTAAATGATTCCTAAGCTACAACATTGTTGGAGATTGAGCTAGTAGTAAGGGGAGATCTTAACCAACATGCACAAACTTGGGTGAATTTTGGATTGGCTCTAGGCTCCAAAATCTCTTCAACTCCATTGAAAATTCAAGTCATTGAATTACCTTCACCCTTCTCTTTTAATCCCTAACAACGTGGCATGGTTTCTAGATTCTGTTGATGATATGGCATGACCTTACCCAGTGATTACCCAATGCAATTTTGGTGGTGATTTGGGGAAGTTGTACCATATTATTGACTATTCAAACAAATTTAAATTTTAAAAATCTCGCTCAAACCATCCTGCCTAAATAATATACCATCTTATGCATAAGCATTTACAAAGAGGATCAAAATATTTTATATTTTGATAGTGGCAATTCTCTTGATGATCAAAGTGTAGAGAAATGTCTACACTGCCATTTTTTAATCAGAATTCATGTAAATAGATGATAATGATGGTTTGTTTGGTGTTCACAAGGAATTGGTATAACATGTGATGGAGACCCTACATGAATGAATAAGTTAGAGCTTTGAAATATTATCCACCATTACTAGTGGAAATAATCAGGTCAAAAAAATAGTACATTGGTAGAGGAAGAGTTTATGGGTGAAGTTGGGGAAACATGAAAGCATATGAGTTTGTGAATTTATCCCTTCTAAGACACCAAAATATCCATTCATAGCTTTAATATCAGTGTAAAATTAGGCCTCATTCCTATAAATAGTTCATTCCCAACATACTTGGGGAGGCCATGAAATGAGTATTCTCAAATAGTTTAATCTAATCTTGTGTGGATGATGATATTTATCCTAGTGTTTGGATGGAGTGTTTTATGGAAGTTTTTTGAGCACCATGTATTATGGGTAATATATTAATTTTGGAGTAGGTGTATCTATTACTGTTGGAACATATGAGTATGAAACAAGTGATATGCATCCCAACATTCTACGAAACAACGAAGGTTAATCTAGTGGAAGATGATGTGGAAGGATTGTAGAGATTTTATGGCTCAAATCCCAAATATAATGGATCTATTTTTGGATAGGGGAGGAGACTAGGTGTTTTACACCTTGGCTCCTCCCTTTTTTTTTGTCCACGTGGTTGTTGGTGTGGAATATTACTTTCCTACTTTTTAGCTTACTTAGGTGTTATTTCCTTTGGAGATGTTTTATCTCATATTGATGAGGATGATGGGTTTATGCCTTAATTCCAACTATATTGGAGAAGTTAGTCCCACATGCATGTTATTTTTATGATTATCCTATCTTATACCTATTTATACATCTCTATTACAAACTATTTAGGAGTGGATAATCAATAGTTTATTCTTTGTGTGTAATGCATTAGCTTCATGGCTATGATAATGGATTCATGAGGATATCTTAGTTGAATAGTCTTATTCAATCTATCATGGTGTCAGAGTGGTCTCCAAATACCATTTTTTGTCTACTCCTAAGATAAATTATATGGTTCCTTTTCAGATACTAGTTTTTTAATTCATATTAAAAATACATCTACTGTGGAGAGTTTCTAGTTTTGGGCATGCTTAGATATGTTATGTTTAGATCTAATCAGTCATAATGATTTACATTTGAGTTGCTTAGATATGATGTGTTGGCCATACATTTTTTTGGAGAAATTATAAAGTTTTTTTTAGAAAATCATGACTATCATGAAGATCAATTTTATCTTCACATAGGTGTTTGATTTAGAAAATTATTTCAATGTTGGAAAGAGGACTTCGAGAGGTTTTCAAAAAGTGGTCATAATAAAGATTTTGACCAATATCCAAGGTGATATAAGGCTCTGAAGTTGAACCTACAATTTTGTTTTTCTATGATTTTTTTATGTGCAATCAAGAAAAAAAATAGATATTGTATTTAAAGTGAAAAATTAGTATGAAAGATTGATCTATGTGGAATATTGTTCTTTTACTTTGCTTCAAATTTATTTTAAATCCACTTTTTCTAGATTTTGTAGAAATAATTTAATTTTCTCCATGCATTTAATATTTTTTGGTGCAATGTTTTATTTTTGACCTATTTCTAACAAGATAACCTTGCAAAAACTATATATTTTGATCAGTAACTCAAAATCGAGTGCTATTTTTTCAAAAGTGTATGTTTTCTATGCCTAATCTATTAGTGTCATTTATTTTTATAAAAATGTGCTAAGATGTAAAGTGAAAAATTTGAAGGGGGGTATATAATAACCATGATGGATTTACTCTTTTTTGGACCATATAATACTTCTTATACCACTATTGCACTTTGTAATATCTCAGATGCATTTTCGGTCAAGTCTGACATACTTTGCATATGCTTTATAGGTTATCATGTTTGGTAGTTAATCATTTTAGGTGTGTTTTTGCATACACAATGGATTTTTTTTTCCATTTTACACTCTCTTTAATTTGCACACAATATTTTCTATTTTAGTTTACACATAGGCACTTTGACACACTTATGTTTTATGTCATGTCTCCATCAAGACCCCTTTCTTAGCGCCTTGCCTTCTTCTATAGAGACACTTTTTTGATCCCTGATTTTTGGAGCATTTCTTATGATTTGTGATGACTTTTTTGATAGGTTAATAGTCTCCTTATTTGGAGATATTTTGGTGAATTATAGTGGCTTCCTGATTTCTATTTGGTGTTTTTATGTATGGGATATATTATAATCAAACTGATTTACAAAGTGCCATGGGGGATTTGCTAATTTTGCCTTGTCTATATTCATGCATTTGTGTGTTATATTTTAGGCACATTTTTAGTTATTCAATTATTTTTCTCTTCTATCACCACCAGAGCCATCCTCTTTGAGAGACTTTATCTATACTTTTGACACCATTTTTATGATAGTTGATAGTCTTCCGTAACTTGAAGTGTAGCTATTCTAGTGAATCTTGTGATCATAAGAATTTAAACAATAGAGAGGAGGTTAGAACAAGTGCTAGTTTCACAAAACAAAACAAAATCAACACACTAACATGCTAACTTATCTAAGCCTAGATCTTAGGGGGAGCATAGTGAACAAAATACATATGAAATCACAACTAAAATGTAAATATTGACAACTAACTTACCTTCTTTGAGATCTCCAAGTGATTTATTTGTGGATTTATTGTCTTGTACTCAAAAAGTCTTTGGAAATGGAGTTTGGCTATCTCCTTCTCTCCTTGACACCATTGTTGGCTTGTGGCTTATGCTTGCTTGATGGCTTGGCTTATGATTTTGGTATTATAACACTATTTCTTTTAATCTTTCTATAAAACCTGCATTATAACTTTAATCTATCAAAACTCTCTTAAATTAAATAGACAATGGCTTGTATTTATAAGTTTAAAAACTAACCCCAACTCAAGGTGAGTTAAGGTGTAGTTTAAACATGGAATGGGTTCAAACCTAACCTAAGTGAGTTGATTAACCCTAGTAGAGTTAAAAGGTGTCAAAACCTCATGATTTGTAATGAATCAGCACGGGTGAGATACTTTTAGATATTTTCAAAGGCTTGACAACTCACAAATGTCATGATGAAAAGCTAGGATATTCTTGATTTTTGAATTTACTTTTTTAGAATTTCATTAATTGCACATGGATAATTCAATTAGGCATTTAATTTGGTTTAGCATTTTAACTAATTTTGATTAGGCTTTTTAGCATTTCTAAGTTTTGATTTAATTTCATGTGTGCACTTTTCCCATTTAATAGGTTTATAAGCCAAATTGCATGTTGTGATGCTATATGATTATTAGAGATGAATCTATGAGAGGTATTTATTGCTTATGTTAGGATACCCCAATTAGGGATGTCTCAATGAGATTATGAGCTTTGATGAATGATGCATAATCAAATTTAGGACATTCAATGATTTTTAGGATTAATTTGTAATGGTTGGTAAGAATCAATCTAAAATCTGGTATGAAGCCATTGGTGGCTAATTTTAAGTGTCTACAAATCCCAGTGTCACCTTTTATTCTTTGATAATTTGACAGTCTATTTTAGCATGATATAGAACTATTATGATGCATATAGTGTCAACTTGTTCAGTGTTTGAGTAGTGGATTCATACCACTTGTATAAGACTTTTTATTCCACTCCACCCATTTAGCATTATGGGGGGTGGTGTACATATAGATTTTTTGGCATCACTCTACCTAGTCATTAGTATGGGGGGGGGTGTGGTGTACATTCTGCTTCTTAGGTGTTGAGAGCTCTTTGCATATGTAGTACTCTTTTATAATTTTGACATTGTTGATAGTCTTATTGATTAAAAGAACTCTAATATGGTAATCCTAGTGTCAATTATTTTTGTCAAGTAGTGGATTTTAACCAATCATGTAGATTGAGTTCCTTTATGAATTTCAAGTACTTGGAGTGCGGACTACTTCAACATCATCTTTGGCGGGCTTTCTAGCTCTCTCTACTTCAACATTAATTATATTTTTTTAGATTTATGTTTTGAAATTTCAAAGTGAAATGATATGACATGCATAAATTTTACACATAAATTACTATTTTTTCTCTCATTAGATTGTTTAGTATGTTTTCTCCTTCAAAACACATATTGGTTATGTTCTCAGTTCTTGTTTTAATTATTACTACCCTTAGTTTAAGTTATAATTATGGTTAATATATACATTTAGAGGAGAACTAATGAATTTGTGATATATATTATAGTTTTTGATATATAAAAAAGGTTTTTTTTTTTAAAAATTATTTCTAGTATATTTATTTTTGTATATTTTTATTTGATCAACTAATTCAATTTTTGAATAAAATTTTGATGTACATGCATTTATTTTAAAAATGATTCTTATATATTATATAAATTTATTTCTTGTTAGTGATATTTATGTAATTATTTTTGAATAAAACAATTTTTTATAGATTTATCTTTTATTTTTTACGTGTCAATGTGGCTTAATAGTAAAAAAGGCATAATTAAATAATTACTTATAAAAATTTCAACATATATTTATAAAAAAAATGAAATGTAGTCAATAAAATAATTACAATAATTGTTCTACTTTTCTTGTGTGACCTGGTCCTCCTATAAATAAATTTTAAATATACATAATAAAAGAATTATGGCAATTTCTCTACTTCTCTTGCATGACTTAATCCTCAATATTCAGTATATATTTTTTGAAACATCTAGTCATATATATTTTTTATTAAGTATATACAAAAAAGATCCATTACGATATTATTTTTGAATATTTAGAATCTCTCTCTCTCTCTCTCTCTCTCTCTCTCTCTCTCTCTCTCTGTGTGTGTGTGTGTGTGTGTGTGTGTGTAAAAGTTTATTTTATATTCAAACTAAAATTGATATGATAAATTATTAATAAATTAAGACCCACTCCATATTATGAACTAAATTATTAATTTTATTTATATATTTTTCACTTGAGATTAGTTGTATAAATTTAAACTAAGAAATGTTTAATTGAAGGTAATATAAAACTCTTACCAAAAAAATTAGATTTAAGTAGAGAAGTTTTTTTACAACCATAAAATTTGTTAGAGACATGTGAACAAAGTTCTGATATGGGAAAATTGGATTTACACTCAAATACAATACATTTAATCATAAACATATAATTAATCCCACTTAGAATGAATTACTATTTCAATCCTAGATCAATAAATGAAATGGAGAGGGCTTAGAGAAGTATATTTTTTCACAACCTATAAATAATAATTGTATTTTGATAAAGAAAAAATTGAGGTTTTTATAGTCAGACCATGAGAAACCATAAAACATGCAAGATCCAAGCACCTCCCTGAAACCATACTCTCCACATATGTGGAAACCAAAATTATTGACTCCAATTTTTGGCATAATAATTTTGGACTTCATGTTTATAATAAATAATAGGAAAAAAAATTCCAATTGGACAAATGCAATCATTAGGTTTAGGGCTTTGAAAACCTTTCTCATTATTTTGGATTTTCGTGTTGATCCTTGGGAAATTGATTGTATTTTTTCAAACACTAATAATACATATAAACATTTAAAGGATAAGGAATATATATATATATATATATATATATATATATATATATATATATATATATATATATATATATATATATATATATATATATATATATATATATATATATATATAATACATTAGATACTTATCAATAAACTTGATTGTATAAAATATTAGTTGTATTAGTAAAATGCAATTTCGCCAAGAAGTCTATTGTAATGAAATTATCACTATAGTGAAATTTAATGCTAATGAATTAAATATATATGATTGATCTTGTCCAAAATTAGTGAACAATAAATGTTAGATGTTATTTTAAATTTCCTTATATATATATATAATACATTAGATACTTATCAATAAACTTGATTGTATAAAATATTAGTTGTATTAGTAAAATGCAATTTCGCCAAGAAGTCTATTGTAATGAAATTATCACTATAGTGAAATTTAATGCTAATGAATTAAATATATATGATTGATCTTGTCCAAAATTAGTGAACAATAAATGTTAGATGTTATTTTAAATTTCCTTATATTCTTAGATACCTTATATATGATTAAGATAAATTCCTCATTCATCTTATTATATGATTGAAAAATGCACTAGTTCACCCATGGATTTATTAACCTCTTAAATTAAAATTATGATCTTAATGGCACATAAGCAAAAACATAATGATAAAAAATAAAAATAAATGACACCAAAAAACTATATGGACCTAATTGCAAAAATGGGACCATAATGTTATAAATATATGTTGTACATGTTTAGACCCTA
>JARHVA010004678.1:0-92500 GCA_037957365.1 Torreya grandis | reverse complement strand
CTCTCCTTTGAAGATATGGCTCAATCAATACCCTATTTATTTTGTCTATATATGTGATGATTCCCCCTCACTTGATTTTCAAGCATCCCTTGACAATGCCCACTCTCCTTTATCCATTGATACAATAATTACCATTTTATTGATTTTCAAGTATGATAATTCCCCCTCCCCTTTATGGATTGGGTATTCAATCAAGTATTCAAGATATGTCTTGGGTAAGATAGATATGGTCAGGATTAGATACTGGTATTTAAGATCAAGATATGGCTCAAGTATTCAATTGGGTAGGTTATATGAACAATTAGGTGGGGAAAACTCAAGTAGGTAACTTAAGTAGGTAGGGAATAATAAATTAGATAAGTAAATAAGGATAGGTAGGTATGGAATACTAAAGATCAAGATATGGCTCATGTATTTAAGTAGGGCATATTGAAGATCAAGATATGGCTCGAGTATTTAATTAGGTAGGGCATATTCAAGTAGGTAAATTACATAGGGCATAATCAATGGCACAAATTTATTACATACGTAAAATGATTGAAAACTTCATTTATCATTATATCTATTAGGAAGCAAGCTTACCTTCCCAACAATATAAGCTGAGTAGGTAGGCCATAACTAAGTTGGTATGTCAAGAATATATGAAAGCTATAGCTCAAAAATAAATCTTCCCTTAATAGATAAGAATATATTTTATAAATGTAAAGTAGGTAGGACAAGAATGAAGTTATATCTAAAGAAACAAGATTCCATTGATTTATTGGTTAGGGCATAACTAAATAGGTAGGGCAAGAACAAAGATATCTATAAGGAATAAAGTTTCCATTGATATATATGCTTTAATATAGCAGTAAAACAAAGCTATATATTGGGAAGGCAAGATTCCCTTGATAGCTATGCCTTGCTCCCTTACTATCGATTAGGAAGGTAAGATTCCCTTGCCTTACTCCTTGAGATAGATGAAGTAGGTAGGGAAAGATTCCATTGAATTATTGGGTAGGGTAGGCTTGATACTAAGATAGGGCATATGGAATGGTGGCCCCTCCCCCCCATATATATATGGTAAGGGAATAATTATTATGTTATCCCTTGATTTAATGTATTGGGGACCAAGGCATACTTATAGTATTATTGGGCCCCAGTTTAGAAATATCACCACCTAGAATGGTGTTAATATTATAACCTAGACCATGAATATGATATGGGAATATCTATCTAGGTTTTCATCAAGAGTTGGATGTATCAATTGAGATATGTCAATGCATCATTACATGCTTCATCCCATCATATTACATAGATGTTACATCTATATTAGCATAGGTCCTATCTTTATCATGACCAATCCATACATGAACCCTGTGTGTGTGCATACACACACACATGCATGCATGCACGTGTGTGTGTGTGTGTGTGTGTGTGTGTGTGTGTGTGTGTGTGTGTGTGTGTGTGTGTAAAATCCATAATTGATTTAAGAGCTTAAGAACTCGCATAAGAAATCCAATATTTTAGCTAGTTTCTATCCTTAAATTCTGAAAACTAAGCATTGAATAGAATGTATATTGAAAAACTAGCTTCTAAATGGTAACTCTTATATATTTGGAATTGATTTCAGAAGATGCAAAGTAGCCCTAATTTATTACATTTAGTAAAATAAATTTAAAGTATAATAATATAAAATGTAATATATATAAATTAAATGTAATCTAAATATATACAACTCAAGCTAACATAATCCATCAAAAAACTTTTTTTTCATTGAAGGACATAAGCCTTTTGCTAAAAGAAATACAACCTTTGTTAAAGGGCATATACCCTTTGCTAAAGGGTGTACACCCTTTCTACTGCATTAGAGATAATGAGGGATGATGAAGGCTGATGAGTGAGTGATTAGGGATGATAAGGGACTCCCTCATTGAACCAATTACTCAATTGGTTCAATGGGGGATGAAACTTAGGAAATTTGAACCCTGCCAACTATGGTGTGACTACATAATGTGATCAAATTTTAAAAACTAACTCATCATGTAAGACCACACATATGAAGGTATAGATTCAATTAATGCACATGAATATATACTAAATCCTTGATGAGGGTTATTCAAGATAATGAATGATTTTTTTAGTCTATGTTTAAAATATTTAAACATAAGTGTTGTTATTTAGTCTATATAGATTGTTATTATATTGAAATTGACAAACCAATGTCTACAGAAACCAAATAAAAAAACCATGTTTAATTTTTTTAACATAGACTGAAATCATCCTTTATTATTTTGATAACTCATCATTATGGCCTTACTTTGTCAAATTTGGTCTAATAATGACCAAGGACTATCATTATAATAGTGAATTTGAAAAACCAATGTCTATACAGACCATTTAACAATAATCATGTTTTGTTATTTTTCCACAACATACAATCATCCTATATTATTTTGATAACTTGTCATTAAGTATTTGTGAAATTAGGCATAATAATAACCCATGGATATTAAATACTAAAAAACATGGGTTAATTGTGAGTGCATAGTGATAAATCATTACTTGTTCTTCAATATTGATCTTCAGTAGGGCTTTAGTTTGTGTAGTACTATCTAATAATGACATAAAATAATGAAATAATGAAAAAAGGGAATCAATTGTATGTGCATCACTGAAAAAATATATTTCATCAATTGTAGGTGCAATACTGAAAAAATACATTTCATTTCTCTAATCGCTTCTAATTATAATAGTAATTTATAAAATTTAATCTAATAACAACCTATATATACTGAATAATGATTGTGATTGTCGATTCTTCACCATATGGACAAAAATAATTACAATAACTATGAAGAATCACTACCATCTACTTAGGATAGAAGGCCTTCTAAAATAGATGCATAGTGCCAAAATCTTCACCAAAATAGATCTTAAGTCAATGTGACTTGATTAGCCAAAAATTTGCAATCAATTATACCATTTTCTTGATTGGTTCAATCATAATTGCAATCAACCTTCACTAGTCATTATTGGTCACAATCATCCTTTATTAAAATGAACATTGGTAGATTTGGTGCTAATTTAACTCTATATTGACATTAATTGGTCATTATTAGTTAGTATTTGTTACAAGTTTCCATTCTCAAATAATAATTTATCGATTTAGGTCTAATCACACAAAATTTAGTACAATTCATTATTGTTGAGAATATTGGATTTAAATTCATTCTAATATAATAACATTAAAGAAATTTATAAGATGTTATTTTATAAATTTACAATGTATTAATTAATTCATATTGTGGTATTTAGTAATAAATAGATTTTGTATAAAATATATATTATATCATCATTTAAATGTCTATTAAGATATTTTCTTATTTGTTCAACATCTTAATATCTAGTTTGTAGCATTAAAAATGAGATTTCATAAGAGAAATTCTTCTATAAATGAAGGAAAAATCTAAAACAATGAAATACTTCTATATTTATTAGATTCATTAAGAGAAAATGAAAAAAAGTTTTCAACGATTTTTTTCTATTCAATTGATTAGAAACATCATTGATATCATATTAGAGGGTTTATATAATCTAATCTAGAATTAAATTTCAATTATAATTAATATATAATTTGCATTCTTTATAAGTATTTTAAGTAAAATTAATCCAATCAAAAAAATAAATTGAACATCTAATGAATAGGTAAATCTACAAAATTACTATAATTATATAGTTTAATTTTAGAAGCTAGATTTTAAAAAACTAATCGAGATGTGAAAAAATCCATTAATAGGTTGTTTAATGTTGTTATTCAAATAACTAATCATGCAATTAGTAAAATGGTCAGTATTAATTACTAATATTTACCTTTTTAAATATTATTTAAATTAAAATTTGAAAGATTATATATATATATATAAAATTAAAATTAAAATTTGAAAGATAATATATAATAGATAACTATCATCAAAACTTAAAAATAAGCAATGTGAAACATCAATTTTAAGCCTTACCTATTATTAAAATCTAATTTATTTTTTCCTCAACATTTATTGTGCATAATATATACATATAGATAGATAAAATACGTTTTTGTCCTCATGCCATTATGGCATTAAAGATCTATTGTGATTCTATTTTTTTATATTTAATTTATTTTGTAAATAAATGACATTAGGTATAAAATCACAAATCTACTATGACATTAGAAATAAGATATCATATTATTGAAATAATATAGATATTCTAAAAATTTACTTTAAAACAATTACAATTTAATATCAAACAGAAATATGGTTTGTCCAAGTGTAGGCCTTTACATTTAAAAAACAATTTAACACAAGATCATTAAAGAGTAAAAAAGCTCTTGATGACTCAGAGACTTGAAAACATTCAATCAAGGTTAATTCATACATTATGAAGCTTAAAATTTTTCTCAACCTAGAAGCATGCTAAAAGGGCGAAAAGCATGTTAGAAGGGCGAATATAGTAAAATTGAACCCTGTTGATTGCATTTTAAAATAATTTAATGCACTCTATTGAATAAACATGATTTTTCTTAATAAAAATAAGATTTGATATCAATATTATTATTTAAATAAATATTTATTTTATTATAATATTATTTAAAATATGTAATATTACATATTTGATTGAGAAATTCAAATTTACATAAACCCTTCTATATTAATATTTATATTATAACCAAATACAACTTTACTGATTATTATTATTATTCTGACAATACATATTTATCAATCCCACATTTATTATCAATATCCACCTCAGAATATGCAAATAATTATCTATTTATTTGTTGTGGGGGGGGGGTTCCATAGATGTAATCAATATGAACATCCCGTGGACTATTTTGACTGTAGATGTAATCCAGATTCTTGCACTCCTCTGAATTCTCATCCAGGTTGCATTTCAAATATTTATCATCCAACTGTAAACAAATCATAATAAAATTAATTAGGTTGATAATTAATTTTTTCATTTACAATGATAATACAAGATTAGTTTTATAAAAAAATCAATTTATTAAATTTTATTTTAAAAATCAAACCTAAACAAATTTTGTAAATAGAGTAAACATTCCTTAAAAGTTTAAGAAATATATGCAAATCTATTTTTTAAATAGACTTTCTAATAAAAATTTAGATGCATAACATATGCAATCCTTACTCTTTTTAATATTTGGAGAATAATCTCTACTAACATAATTTAATATTATAATAAAATAGAAATTAACATATAATTTTCTTATATTATTATTTTTATATATTTTTTAAGTTCGATTAATTTAGAATTATTTTTATTTTTATAATATTAAAAAAATATTTTTATTTTGAAAAAGTAATTAAAAATCAAATAAAAATCATCTTTAAAATCGGATAAAATTGAAAATTTTAATCAAATTTTAAATGTTAAAGATATTTTTAAAAAATAATTAAAAATCAAATAAAAATCATCTTTAAAATCGGACAAAATTGAAAATTTTAATCAAATTTTAAATGTTGAAGATATTTTTAAAAAGTAATTAAAAATCAAATAAAAATCATCTTTAAAACCAGACAAAATTGAGAATTTTAATCAAATTTTAAATTTTGAAGATTTTTTAAATATTTATTTGTTATTATTATTTTTAATATTTCAATGTTTTTTTAAGTTATTTTATGTTACAGAGAATATTTTGGGAGACACAGTGTTAGATTTAGATAATCCATGTGTTTCGGATCTCAACTGTGATCTTTCGTCAGGAAAAAACATATGAAACACGTCGATAATCTAAATCTAACACAATTTCTCTAAAAAATCTATAAATATATGGACTGTAGAAGCATAAAATCTTTCATTATTTTATGTTAATTTGATTTAATCTTTATTTTTTAAATATTATATAATAAAGAAGCTGGGATCTAATCTAAAATTATTGTAATTAATAATAAATTTAAGAATTCACAGATAATAATTATGGATTCTGATGGTAATTTCTACCAAATATATAATATCGATTCTATTCACTATAAATTCTCTAACTGAAAATTTAATTTTTTAATTAATTTTAATAACAAAATTCTGTAATAGATTTTACAAACTTACCTTTCTTTTAGAGCCCGCATCCGGCAGCAGTGCTGAATCACCTGTGACATCTGAGTAATAAATTAAAACGGTGAACATTTATACAAAGTAAGAGTTAGCTACAAGAAGAGAAAACAATTAATCACCTCTAATTGCTTCTACAGTAGCTATCAGGAATATCAGACCCACAACTAAAATACCCATTTTAGCCATTTTGATCTCAACAAAGAAAACAATTAATCAATTTTTTGTACTGAGAAAATGGGATTTGATGGGGATTTATATAGACAAATCTGGTCTTCTAGAACTATTTGCAAATCTGGGGTTTGACGGGGTTAGGCTATCCTTCAACGAAATCTATGGAGATAGAATCTGCTAAAGATAGAAAATGATAAATGAGAGGGTGCTGTTATATAAATGGGTTATAGGCTCCATTGGAACAGGGAATACAATATATTTGAAGTTGTATTCAAACTAGAATTGTCCATCTAATTACAGGCAGTTATATGCCCATGTTTGATCTTAAAAATGTCATGCTGTATATGTTTGATTATAAAATAGAAATTTGAAATATGGGTTTTTTAATTTATTATTTATTGTAAATATAAAGGTTGTTTGTGAATTGATAAAGTTGTTTGGTTTATTAAAAAAAATAATTTTCAAATAAAATAGGATAATAATATTAATGTTCACAAATAGTCAAAAGTAATTTATAGAATTGAAAAAGTACAATATTAATTAAGGAATAAAGAGTGTGAGTTTAACTCCAACATATCTAAAAACTAAAAATGATATATATACACAATGTATGAAAGAAAAAAAGAGATTAATAATATGAAAAATAAAATAAAAATATCAAGTAAAGAAAAAGATTAAAAATAAAATAAAATTCTATAAAAATATAGGATAAACCATATTTGTAACTAAGTACAATAGTGGTTCTTCGCTCATTAGATTGTTTTCAATATTAGATTATATATATATATATATATATATATATATATATATATATATATATATATATATATATATAGTGAATGGTTGTTGGTTCAATTGGTGAAGTTGTTTGGCTCATACAGAGCCCACCAAGGATCAATTCTTGTTGTTAGCAAAACCTGACACGAGAAAAGGGATGAGGTTGGGATCGTGCCCCTGGTCAACAAAAAAAAAAAATCCTCTAAATTTTATATTATAAAGGATGAGGCTAGAATTCCCATTCATTTCATTTTATGCTATGCTATGCCCTTCTCTAATTAAACCACGATCACATTCTACTTGAAGGAGGAGAAAACGTGCTACAGTCACCCATTACCTCAATGAATCAACAATGCTACCACAAAGGTGAGGTTCACAATAAAAAACTAAACCTATGAACATTAAGTTTTAACAATTTTTTATTTGCATTGTTTTATTGTTTTTTTTTTTTTTAACAACTCATTCAATTGCAAGAGGATAGCCTGCTAACCCTTATCCTAACCCTCTACCTATCCCTCTTATAGTTTAACAAGACCCCCCTAGCCAGTGAAAAGGATTTCACTATACACATAGTGAAAAATAAAATTGAAATTGAACAAATAATTAGGAGAATGAGGAACCCCAATTCAACCAACACCCATTGCACCTATTTAACCAATACCCTAGAGTTAGTATTAAGTCAAGTTGACTCGATAATGAGTCAAATTGATAAATGGGTATCATATAGGAATAGATGTAGAGATTAATATGTTGACAAATTGTTAGCATGTGATGTAAAAGATAAACAAATAACAAAAGACTTAATTTGTGCCTTATTCATTGACCCAACAACCAATGTACCATTTTCACTATAAAAAAATACTTCCCAATCCATAGATGCCAACATAATTTTATTAGAAATAATTTTTGGGACTGATGATGGATGGTATTTGGTTATCTACCATGTAACAACCATGAGGTTTCATTTTATTTTTTGAAAAAACTCTATTGTGAGATTGTCCTCAATGAGATTCCCAACTATTTTGACTAATCAGAGTTTCAAAGCTAAGAAAAATGCTTTGTGTAAGATAGACCAGGTACACATCATGCATCTAATTAGCCTATAAGGGTCTCTACCCAAACTCCACTTCAACCCAAGATCCTTTCTATGATGGAGGTTGTGGAGATTGACACTTTATATGCACTAGTGCACTTACTGACACACTCATTCAAGATATGAGTAAGATTTATGAGACTGATGTTAGAGATACTCCATCCAATGTGCATATCCAACCTCACCATTGTAGATGATGTGGTGTTATATGCACTGGACCTTTGAATGATGATGGAAGTGCTTATGAGGGCTTAGGCAATATACTTTTGAGTGATGAGTTTTTGGCACATACATTTGTTGTGCACATGTCAGTCACTATACATATACAAGTATCTTTTATATTTGACATGTTATATTTAAGTTATATTTGTATTTAAAAGATAACAATTAATTTAAAAATAAATTGAATGATATAGATGTAATTTTTTATGGTTCAAGAGGAAACAGTACCATCATCTTCACGGTCCACTATTGCATTTTTAGGTCAGTCGATGTTTACATATGTACAACCAATTTCTAGGCCATCTACTAGTGTATCTATTGATGTTACTAAGCCAATATTCACATATACAAAGGTAATTTTAAGTTAATATTATACTCTATGTACATGTTTTTATTTATATAGTTATATGCTCTTGACTAACAATCATACATGTTCAACTTAAAATTTAAATCATAGTGATATGTGAATACAAATTATATGTGTGAGATGTGTTAAAAGATATAGAGATAAAATATCTGACCTAAGAATCTCTAATTGAATATATATCTTATATGGTGAATAATGAATCTTTGAATGATTTTAATAACGACTAACCTTCTCCTTCAATGTTTAATGATGTATTTATTTCATTTTTTTTCAAAATATATATTCTTCGTCCTATTTATTCTAATTTCATATTGATGTTGTTCCTTCACCTTCTCAAACTTCTTTTAATGCTTCACAAGTTTCTTGTTTATCATCTCTTCTTCATAGTGTTTCTTAAGTACTCAATATTTTTATTGGTACCTATAGTACCACTACTTATCATTCAAATCTTTAAATTAGCTCCATTGTGTGAATCATGCATGTTATGCAATATATTAAGTTAAATTTATCTATCAAAGTTCTTAAACTTCAAGTACATTGTGTAGATGATATTTTGTGATTATGTAGCACCTCAGTCTTGTACACTTATCTTTTGACCTTTGGCATATATCTTAGTCTGACTAGTCTTATATTGATTACATAGACCTTATCGCTTACTCAAAATACTTCAAATGTACTTATCTTGCATATCTGCAAGATTTGATCCTGTAGCTATTTTTCTACTCACTAGACACTAACATCTGGAATAAACAATAATATCGATATTGTTGTCCTACCTTGACACAAGTGTCCAATGCCCTAAAGTCATCCAATTTATAAATGAAACATATTCTAATGGTTGGCCTAAATGTTTTAATGCAAGTCATCTACCGATAGGATTGGTATAAATATAATATCAATCCTTATTCACTCCTCACTTAGTAATATGATCAAAGAGATTGAGAAACTTATCAAAATCACTCTATTAAGTATTTTATTTATCAAATCTTCCCTATTTCCATACCAGTCATAGACATAACACATATATATGTCTGAAGTACTAAAGGAGAAGTTATAATGTCTTATTTGTGAAGCCACAAGTTAGGTAAACATTATACTTACTTTACACACATTGCATGATTCAAACACAAGCCAACACGTAGGGGAGAACTACATAAGTTTGAGGCACTCCTCTAGATTATTGGCTATGTATGCAATGCCTTTTGATAATGGGGGCATTGGGGTTAGCTTGACACCATATACCTACTAACCCATTTTTCTAAGGTCACATTAAGGATAAAAATCTAGGGTTTTGTCATTTCACAAGGAGAAATAATCCATGATCTGAATCTGAATTCACCAAAGTAAAGACAAATCCAAACCCAAAAGTATCTAGGTGGTAACATCTTATTTTACTAGCTATTATGTACAAGACACTGTCATCAGACTCATACAGTAGCATTGACACAACTATCCATGGATGATGCAACTATCCAGAGAGCTAGAGGCACCAGATCCAAAATCTGACAATTGTTCTAGAACTATCTTCCTACCTACTTTCAGTATATTCCAAATTTTGATATGCACTAGCATCAAAGCCAACTAAGTACCTTGTTTTATGTCATTTTATATATCTAGCATAATTATACTTTTCATAATAGCTTATCTTAGTTTAAAAAATTTAGTATATGGGATATCTATGTTTAACATTTAATTGTCCTATTGTAGATTTGATATTCACATTTGTGCCCTATCATTTATATATTATTAACCCTATCTACCCAAGAGGATCCACATCCAAAATTAGGGTTAAACACATTGCTATTAAATAGTACGTCCATGGTCTATTTTATTCCTAGGTCCCTTTAACCATTTTTTTCTCTTGATTTTGTGCTTACCTTTTTCATATTTTTATTCTCTTTATGTGTCTACGTCTATGCCAATAGGGTCCTAAATTGAGATAGAAAGGTTTAGAAACACACATGTTCATAGTGCATGTTTATAGGATAAGGAATAAATCAAGAAAGTTAGTAGAGTATTAGAGTTTAAAAGTGATAAAATTTTAAGTATAATACATGAATTGAAGTGGTTAGGGAAAATTATTATCTTGATTATTCAAATTACATTATTTCCATCTTATTATGCAAGTGAAAATTCATATAAAGATTATGTCTGACATCACCACAAATTATGTTTTAGATAAATTACCTGTTGGTTTCCAATTTGTATAGATATAAAAGGGTTTTGAAATTTATGTTAATTGATTATGGGTTTAATAAAGGAGATAAATTTATCATATATCTTCAATATTTTCTACGAAACTAAGTGAGATTATTTATTTAGTTAATGACTAATGTGATGAATCATCCATCTCTATGAGTTGAGATAAACATAGTCATTTATGTTGTAATGTCATCTACATAGGCACTCATTGAGGTATATGGTAACTTATAATTTTAAAAGGTAAATATGGTTTTGTTTTAATAATTTTACTACATAATTGAGTAAATATAACTTATGTGAATGTAAGGTTGTTCGATGATACTTAATAGTCTCATTTAGATGATTATCAGGGTAGCTTCTCATGTCTTATTCCCATTATACACATATTTTTGTGCACCTTGACCTATCATTGACCCTATTAAGTATCAAATCCAAATTGATTGTGACCATGACATCGTAGTAAGTGCAGGTTTAATTTTTTTATTTTAATTTAAAATTAATTTTTGAATTTGGTTACATGTATAGTATGTAAATTTTATAATAATATTTTTATTTTAATAGGTTTAGTTTCAAGTGAGCTATAAGTGGATAAAGACTCATAGTCTGACATTGGAGGAATCCAAGGCATCTAAGGGATCTCTGTCTATGAGCAGGGCATGTCTTATTCAAGGAAGGCAAATAGAGGGAAACTATTTGATGAGTAATATTTTTTGATGATTTAATTTTTTGTATGCCTATATGTAAATATACATTTTTTTGCATTGTATATGTATATGACATTCACCCAACATTCTATTATGTTGTTAGATGATGTAATTTTTTGTATGCCTAAATGACAATGTATGCATTATTGGCATTGTATGCCTATATGGAATTCACCCGACATGATAATATGTTCTTATTTTGTATTCCTTTGTGGTTTTTATGAATACATGCATACATACATACATACATACATACATACATACATGTGTGTGTGTGTGTGTTCACATTTTATGGTGATCATCTTTCCACGTATAATTTGGCTCACATTATTATTGCAAAACTAAATTCGATGGTTATATGGAATATTTATATATGATCATCTTTAATATTTTTTTCATGTGATTTATTAAAACTAACTATAATATTTCAATATGTGTTGCAATTAAAACTATTTGGGAGAAAATAGAATATCTTTTGAGATAGAGTCATATATTACTGTGAAGTGCCTCTCATGATTGGGCTACACCATTTATCACTATTATAATGTGGATACCCTTGATACATTGGTTTAATATAATTTGATACTTTATATTGACATTTTATATTCACTGAATTTATAAACATACTACATTTATATTATAAGTACAATTGAAACAAACAATGAAATACTCATCTCTTGCATACCTTATTTGGATGCCCTTATACATTTTAATTATTTGATGAATCCACCTTTATCAAAAGGTTATGAACTTATTATATTAAAATTTAATTCACTCATGTAATCATGAAGTGATGTTGTGTTATCTTCTTCTCCATACCATTGTTTCCCTTCTTTTAGAGACTCTTCTTTGGCCCTTTGAAGTAGTGCAAATTTGCAATTCTCATGTTTCCTGAGGATATGTAATATTTTGGTAGTTATAGATATTTTATTTTTATTCATAAAATTTATTATCTCCCTCTAAAATTTACTCATATTTTCCATTTATTCTCTTCTCATCATATATTCGCTTTACTATTTAGGAGTGCGGAAATACTGACAACAAATGTTGTCAAAGTTGAAGTGGCAGTTGAAAAACTCTACTTTTAGTGTTTCATAGATAAAAAATAAAATTTTAAACATGTATGGGGAGGAATATAACATATATGACCAATTTATTTACCTCACATCATGCCCATTTGAGAGACCCATCACCCATTTCAACCTAAAGAATGCCTTTCCCAATACAATAAGAATATAGTTTTTAGCCTAAACTAAGGCCTGCGTAAAATAAAAAAATGTAAGTATTTTGAAGGAAATATAAGAACCATTTAATGTGTGTTTAATATATATAATTTCAAATTTTATCATGTTTATTTAACCTTTAATAACAATATGTGGTACAAGTTACAGTAATGAGTCCTGAAATGCAATATTTTTACAGTGAAGAGACAAGTTATTGAGTTTCAAATAGAATTTATGCCTTTGGGACCTCTAAGTGAAAATACATAAATTATACGACATATGAAAAGTAAAATTACAAATTATATTATGACCTTTACCTCCAAACCCACCTGGAGGTGTGTTTTCACTATTGTTCAAGAGTAGAGAAACACTGACAATAAATGTTGTCAAAGTTGAAATGATAGTTAGATAACTCCACTGACGGTGATTCATGGTTGAAATATAGAACTTAAAACACATATAAGGTGGAAAATAACATACATTAATAAGTTTTTATCCTATTATCATTCCCATTCAAGAGACCCACCACCCATTCTGGCCTTAAGAACACCCTTTCCAATACAAGAAAAATGTAGTCTTTAGCCTAACTTCAGTTATGTGTAAAATGGAAACTGTAAGTTTTTGACACAAAAAAAAAGAATAATAATGTGTGTGTATAATACATATAATTTTACCTAAAATAATATTTATGGGACATTCAATACAAATACGTGACATAATTTGCATTAATGGGTCCTGAAATGCATGTATTTTACAATGAAGAGACAAGTTCTTATCTTCCAACTAAAATTTACATCTCTAAGACCTCCAAGTGAAATTAAATAAATTTCAACACATATAAAAATTAAAATTAAATGTTATCCCATGAACTCAATCTAAAAACCCTCCTACATGCATGTTTTCATTACTTTTCAGGATCCCAAAAGCATTGACAACAAATGTTGTCAAAGTTGAAGTGATAGTTGGAGAAATCCACCTCTAGTGTTTTATGGTTGGAAAATGGCACTGATAATGCATATAAGGTGGTGGATAATTTATAATATCATTTTATATTTCTCACATCATGCTCAGTCTAAATACCCACCACCCATTCCGACTTGAAGAATGCCCTTCCCAATACAAGAAAACTATGATTTTTAGCCTATCTTTAGGCATGCATAAATGGAAACTACAAGTTATTGGAAAAAACTAAAAGAACCATTGGATAAATTTATAATATCTATAATTTCACTTATATCATGTCTATAAAACATTCAATACCAATCCATGGCACAAGTTATAGTAACAAGTCTTGGAATATAACTTTTTTGTAGTGAAGAGACAAATTCTTGTCCTCCAACTAACATTTATACCTCCGAGACCTCCAGGTGTAATTAAATTATTTTTAACATTTTTATAAATTAATATTATATATAATATCATGACTTAAACCTCCAAACCCACCTGGATGCATGTTTTCATTACTGCTCAGGAGTGTGGAAACACTGATAGCAAATGTTGTCAAAGTTGAATCGACACTTGGAGAACTCTACCTCTAGTGCTTCATGGATTGAAAAAAGTGTTTTAAACATGTAAAATGTGGTTTATAATTTCCAACCCATGTTATTTTCCTTTGATCATTTCCATTTGAGAGACCCACCACCCATTCTAGCCTCAAGAATGCCCTTCCCAATACAAAAAAAAGACAGTTTTAACCCTATCTTCTAGTGTGAATAAAATAAAAAATTGTAAGTCATTGGCACAAAATAAATGAACCATTTAATTCATGTTTAATCTATAAAATTTCACCCTAGATAATGTTGATTTAACCTTCAATACCAATCTATGATAAAGGTTGTAATATGGGTCCTGAAATGCAACTTTTTTATAGTGAAGAGACAAGTGTTTGTCATCCAACTCAAATTTATACCTCAAAGAACTCCAAGTGCAAGTAAATAACTTTTAATATATTTTTATATAAAATTTACATGTTATCACATGACCTATACATCAAAATCCACTAGGATACGTGTTTTCACTACTATTCAGGAGTGTGGAAACACTAATAATAAATGTTGTCAAAGTTGAATAGGTAGATAGAAAACTCCACCTCCATGCTTTGTGGATCAAAACCGAAACTGATAATATTTCCAAAATGGTAGATGAAATATAAGACCAATTTATTGGCCTCAGATCATGCCTATTCGAGAGACCCACCACTCATTATGGCCTCAAGAATGCCCTTCCCAATAAAATAAAAATGTGATTTTAACTATATTCAGGCATGCATAAAATAGAAATTGTAAGTCATTGAAACAAATAAAAATAAAATTTGTATTCATGTCAAAGGTCTATAATTTAAAAATAGAGCATGTTTATATAACCTTTAATACCAATTCATGGCACAAGTTGTAGTAACAAGTCTTGAAATACAACATTTTTGTAGCGAAGAGATAAGTTCTTATCCTTCAACTAATATTTATACCTCTGGTACCTTCAAATACAAGTCCATTATTTTAACATGCTTTTATAGACAAATTACATGTTATCCCATGACCTTGACCTCCAAACCCACCTAGATGTGTGTTTTAGCTATTATTCAGGAGCATGGAAACATTGATAATAAATATTGTCAAAGTTGAAACAATAGTTGGAAAACTCCACCTTTAGTGATTTGTGTCTCAAAAATGGCACTAAAAACACATTCAAGGTGAAAAATAACATATAATACCAAATCATTTGCCTTCAATCATACCTGGTTGATATATCCACCAACCATTTCAGCCTCAAGAATGCTTTTTTCAATACCAAAAAAATGCAGTTTTTTAGCCTATCTTCAAACGTGCATAAAGAGAAATTATAAGTCATTGGAATAAATATAAAAAACCTTATATTAATGTCAAATACTTATAATTTCAATATATATAATTTTTATTTAACCTTCAATACTAATATATGGCACAAGTTTCAGTAATAGATCCTGAAATCTAATTTTTTTGTAGTGAAGAGACAAGTTCTTATCCTCCAACTGACATTTCTACCTCCAGAACCTCTAGGTTCAAGTCCATCACTTTTAAAATGTCTATATAGGTAAAATTATATTTTCTCATAGTACCTTGAACTCTAAACCCACTTAGATGCATGTTTTTACTATTATTCAAGAGTATGGAAACACTGACAATAAATGTTGTCAAAGTTAAAGTGACAATTAGAAAACTATGCCTTTGGTGCTTCATGGCTTGAAAATGTCATTGCCAACACATATAGGATGGTTGATAACATCTAGGACTAGGTTCTTAACCTCCCATCACACTTGGTCAAGATACCCACTACTCATTCTAACCTCAATAACACCTTTTTTATAATAATTGAGTAATTATATTAAGTTTTTCTTAGCTTCAAGAATATGAAATTCTTTACTAACAGTGCCAACCACGTGAAGGTGGAAGATTATTTGGAACCACTAACCTAGAAAAATAAATATTAAGTGTATATATCTAAATTTTTTCACTTCATTTATTGTCACTAATATTATTATTAGTCAACACTAATTCTACTTATGTCATTTATCTCTTCTAATTCTGTCTTAATATCACCCCTTCTAGTAATTTATCTAACATCCCCATTCAATATTCTTCATCCACTAACATTATCCCTACCCCACATTTCAATTCATTCATCTAATTCTATATATCCACTAGATAATCCCACTTGTCTAATATTTGAGAATTTAAAATTCCCATAACCCACCTACCTACCTATTCCTAGGATTTCCAACAAATTTACCCCCTAGATTCTAAAGAACCCTCTAATCACATGATTAGTCCACTAATAATCATGATTAGAATTTCAAAGAGATTCTAGAGGCTTATAACTATAGAACCTTCCCTCCTCTAGAATCATTCAAGGAATTTTTAATTCCTTAGATAATCCTCTACCATTGATCTCCTACACCAAAATTTGAATAATGGTCATTGACCTTCCCTCCTTTCTATTTGAACACCATCACCCCTACATGGACAAACTAACTAGAATATAACTTTTTGAATCATATTCAAACTCTCACATAGTCATAATCGATTCCAACCTAAATCCATATCATCTCAGTCTCGTGATCAAACAAACATCGTGCCAAAAATATGAGTCTATCCATAGCAATCCAACAACAAAGGAAAGAATCATTGAAATTAGTTTGAAGATATTGGAGGGAAGATATTAGGAGAAAGGTAATGGTAATAATTCATTTATGATTGTTATTTTTTCATATTTTTCTCTTTCTTTTGATGTTTTATAAGTTTTGGATAAAATTGCTATTTATAGTAGTTTGAATCTATAAACTCAAAATTACAAGCATTCATTTGGTGACCACAGTGGGATCCCTCCTCTTGAATTGACCTCTTATATTTTAAATATGTTAATAAAGTGTATATATCAGATTGAAGGTAGATTATGGCTCAAATTTTCAAAAATCTCATCCTCTAGGTGAAAGGCATTATTGCTTTGTAACTTGTGACATGGTACAAACGGTTTTGACTTTGGTAGTTGCAGTTTTGCCTAACTACCAACCCTGACCACTAACTATCACAATTATTTTGATAGTTTTTTGACCTATTACAAAATAGCATCTCACAATATGTGGTTTTAATTCCTAAATGTGGATTTTAAAGTCTAAATGTGGTTTTACAAGTCTAAATGTAGTTTTGACATGATATTGTGTTAAGGTAAAATATTAGTCATTTTTGTGTCTTTTTATTAGTTTTTGCAACTCTGTACTAATGTCATTGTTTTGTAGGATTAAATATTTTTTTTCCTTCTTATCATGCACATGTTTTGCATATTGAGCAAAACTGCATCTCTCTAGTCATGATATTGATTTACACGCGATTTTTCCTTCGTAATTTGTGCTTTTGATATTGACAAGGGTTCACTAACTCAAATCTATGGTTTTGATATTTAATAATTTTGTTTCTTCTATTTTAATAAAGTCTAATTGAAGGGAAGGGGAGGTTTTGCTTTGAAAACATAAAACTTTTCTAAATCCAACTTTTGACTATCTAGTTCAATAATGCATATTTATAGAGGCAATTTTGATTTTCATAGGTAATTTTGAACATAGATAGGTAATTTTGAATATGGTTAAAAATTAAACCCTGTTTATTCATTCTATAATTTCTTAGTCATTTATCATTTGATAAAAACTTGTTTTAATTCACATAAAAATTTTAGCATTATAGGCATCACATTTTGTAATTTTCTCTAAAAATCTATTATTTTTCCCAAAAATCACAAAACCACATATCACAAATTATGGTATTATTTTATAGTTATGGTATTACCATGATAACCTATAGTTTTTCTTAACTATGTGGTTAAGGTTAATTGATAGTCATCAAAACAACATATTGAAAAGTTTTGATATTGCCTAGTAAGTTTAGTTTTGTGCATTCTAGAATTGATTTTGAAAATCTAACTCTATGTGACTATGTATAAGTGATTTTACCTTTTATAGTTATGATTTTTAATTCAATTTGTATTTTTAGAGTGTAATTTTAAATGTCACTTTTAGTTAATTTTGAGTCATTCCAATGGCTCTACAAGTCCCAAATTATGTTTGGCATCAGGATGCTACCCCTCAACCCCAATTTGTACCATAATAGGGAGCATGCCTGGGGTCCTACCCCTGAACCCTACAAGGGGAAATTCCCCTTGAACTCATAAGGGGAACTTAAATTTAACCCCACAAGGCGCACTGACCCTTGACGTCACTAGGGGATGCCACCCCTAGACCCTTGTATCATGCCCCTCATCCCAAAAAAGTTATAGTGCAAAATCATAAATTTTTTTAGTGTTTTTATTAATGATTATTAGACTAACCTTTTCTTCAAATTCTTACAAGGGTGAATTTATCTTTCTTAAATCCACTAACATCTTGTCTTTCAGGTTTACCCTCCAAGATTGCCACTTAAAACTACTAATCACCTATCTTGCAGGTCACCTATTAAAGATATTTTAGGATTTTAAATTCATCTTGTATATATATTTGTATATATCACACTTAATTAAATCAGTTAATAAATCTTTTTATCTACTTATGTGTTACCCAATGGCTATAGTGGTATCTTCTCTTCTCCTTGCATCCTTACAATAATCTCTAGAGGATTAAAAACCACTAACAAACCCTCCCATTTTTATTTTATATGGGGTAACATGACATAGAAGTGATACCCATGCACTTGACAGAGTCTTAGGGGGATAGTGACCATGGATTTCACCACCATTCACTAATTCATATTCCATGTTTTTCCAAAGTATAAATATTAGGGGTAACTATCATTAGACTAAGTGGTTAACCCCATATAGGTCTTCTATAAAGGAAAAGAGTTAATTCTATGAACCAAGAATTAGATAAAATCCTATACGTACTTGGGGCCTCATTGTACTTAGCATATATTGGGGATTACCCTAGAGGCCTTATACTATCATAGGACCATCAACCGTAATAGATGACTTGTTATCAAAGTTAGTATTAGCTCTCAAATGACCATTATGTGTAGATAGGGTTGAGAGGGTTTGAGAGATTATGTAATGGGTCACCATCCTATATCCTCACCCATGAAGTTGTTATATGATGTATTCATTGGGTTACACACCCAAATAAGTTTACTAGTGATAGGTTTGTGGTTTGCTTGATTTGATGAGTGTTGTCTTAAGACCAATATTATTTATGATCCAAGTTTGCCTTTTATCCAAACCTATACATACCTATCTAGGTATCTTTCATGTATCATATTTTATATCCTTGTCTCATCATCATATCATCATATTTTACATATCTTATTTTTACATCTTTTTAAACATTATCTCACCTTGCATCCCAGTCACATCCTATTCTAGTCTCATCCATCACTAGACATACCCCCATCACTTACATATCCTAATCAAGTATTATCATCTATCTATCACATTTCATCATAATCTAACTTCATATTAATCATATATAGTGTCATAAGACCAAGACCACCTTATCCATAACCAATCACACATCACCTTGACTTACTCAGTCCCATAATCTAAAATAGTCATTCGTCTTGGCCTTGTCTTGCCTAGTCACCTTATCCACCATCTTATCAACCTAGTCCAATCATATTATACCTCATATAATTAATTTTTTGGTCATACATTGGTCCTCATCCAAATTTTAAAATAACTCTTCCCACATTAGGGTCCTCATCACTAGCTTCATTATATCTAATCAAGTTTGAGTCATAATCACAATCCTATCCATCTATCAATCCAATCATCTCATTTGATTTGATTCAATCACCTTAGTCTTGATATTTTTTTAATCCAATAAATTCATAGTTTAAACCACTCTCTTAGGATAGTATATCCCATAAATTTTAAATCTTAGAGCTTGTCATAGCTCACCTAGTCAAATCCAATCAAAATCATTAAAGTCTAGCTCATGCCCTAAATTAGTCTAATTAAATATTGTATCATCCCATCACATCACCTCTAAATATCCAATAAAACTTGATATAAAATCAAATAAATTCATTGACCAAATTTATTCCACACATCTCATCTCCATCCCTCAATCTTTCTAGTCAATCTCCTATACATATCAATTAGGGCCAACAAACCACATCATCTGTACTTTATCCCATCTTGATCCATGACATCCAAAACAAATTTGGTCAATACCATAATAGAGAAATGACTCATTTCCATTATGGATATTCTAATTTATTTCCTCCTTGAGAATATTAATCCACATCCTATAGACTTTGATCCCATCCACCCAACATTACCTCTAGTCTGTACCTATCCACATCAGTCAACTCCTAGTCTTCACACCATCTAGTCCCATTCAAACTCTCTATCCACTAGTCATAGATATTCATCTACCCCTTCTTAACTAACAAAGGTAATCTTATCCTAATGACCTTGTCTATTAATAGTCCACTAACCCAGTCACGTCAACAACCATCATATCCAAAACTCAATGCTCCCACATCTAAAGCATGAAGTAAAGAGAGTTCATATACTCTTCTTCCTATGTCCATAGATCCCTCTTCTAAAAACTTGTTGCTAAGGACATGATTTTTTATTCACCCATTTGACATATTAATATCACCAATCCTAATCCATTTTGGTATAATGCAAATCACTACTATATATCATAGAATTTGGGGGCTTACCATTAATCGATGTCATAATTTCCAAAACTATGTACAAAACCTCATTGACCATGGTGACATTGAAATCAAGCATGAATTATATGAGTCTAAAATCTTGGGTGAACAAGAAGAGGAATTCTTAGATACGATTCTCAATCATGATCAAGCTCTTCCATTTTCAAGCCAAGGTCAAGACACCACTTCCATCTTATATGGACCCCCATCTTTAATAAATACTCCATCAAAGATGTGTCTATTTCCTATGAATCCTTACATGGTACTATTTTTCTTGAATCCGTTTTCCCTCCATCATATTCCTCTCCCCCATCATTATATAAAAAAATCCATGTTGAGAGGTCACTTGCAGACAATGAATCCTCTACTAGTAGTCTCATGTATGTACATCAAAATCAACATCAGAGTCAATATAATTGTTATCTACATCAAGATCATGTTCAAAACCTATATTTGAATTATATTCCTTGTTAGAAACATCATCCCTCATAGATATTTTAGTATATGATGACTATGCCTACCATTTTTAATATACTTCTATTTCAGATGTTAACTAATCACAAGGCATATGTTTTAATCCCCATCAATATGATGAAGTCATAACAGATATTTTACAATCTTTATCATCAAAAAAAGTTAGAGTGGATCTGATCCCACATTAGATTCATGTCCTAAAAATGGTCTTAGTGATCCTTTTATTGATCTTGAGGATATTTTATTTGATATCAAAATTGGGTCTCCTAAGAACCCCTATGAGGACCACGCTGCCCAATCACCACTCATTGATCTTGTCATACCTTCTCCTCCACCTTCATCCATCCTAGATCCTTTTATTCACAATTGATGATCATTTAATCACCTCCATCCATAAGGATAAATAGGAACATACATCATTGTACTCTTCCCCACATAATATAACATGTGCCATAAATACAAAAGTCCAAGACCAGATTCGAAAAGTCATACATGATGATCAAATCACTCTTTATCCAAAAATTCAAAATCAAGAAAATTCAAATCATCAGCCTAATCCAAAAGTGTCTTTCCCTAGTTAAATCCTCTTTGAAGCACAAGGGGACCATCAAAGTAAAAATAATCATCATTATCAAGTCAAAAATTAATCTCCTTTATTAAATCACAAAATTAGGCACTAGGGGGTAGTCAAAATATAATCAAGTCTAAAAATCAAAATAATGTCAAAATAACTATTAGTATTGCTAATAATCCTTCAAATAATATAATCAAATCAAAGAAGAATTATGTAGTCCAAAAGTCTTGGATCTATTAAAGTATTTTATCATATGATACCAATCAAACATAGAATGTCTAACACCTCTAATGATGTGTGTGATTGTTAGTCTTAATCCCCAATCACCCATCACACATTTCTATCACAATCCTATCATAAAATTAAGTCATATACTCGACCATAAAATTTAAACCCTAAACCCATTTATACCTCACCTCACTATATAAAGCATCATTGTCTCTAATAAGGGTGACAAAGATACCTAGTGTAGATATCTGGAGGAGTCTCAATCAAGCATCAATGAAGGTCACATAGACATCACTACATATAATAAAGACAACATGATCCTAGAATCACATATCTATAAAATATGTGTTAGATGAAGATCATAAAAATGTTTGCATCTTTCATCTTGCCTACCTCTAATAAATCAAGATTCCATTAAAAAGTTAAAAAAACAAAAGAGTCAAAAAAATCATTCATCTAATGGTGAAAACCAGTCTTTTATCACCTTGGGAGAGTACCATGATGAAAAACTATTTCCATCATCATGGTAAAATAATATATCATCCATATTTTACCTCTACACTTCAATGAAAAATCCATCCCTTATCAATCCCATCCATGTCATATCCCTCTATCCATTGTTCATATGCATTATATTCCATCATATCATGAATCCTATTGTGTCTCTCCTTTATTCTAATCTTGAAATTTGTAAAGATGTGGAAAATTTATTGATCAATGTTGTAGAATCATCTTTTCATATCCTCTAATGGACACTCAGGCAACTAGATATATGGTTCCTTCATGATGCGGTCATTGATGATCCTAAATCTATTCTTCCTTGGTCCTCATCCCATTTTTCAACATCACCCTCATCCTTTACCTTACCATCCATTTTTCATTAAATTTTTACTCATCTTGGTTGATAATATTGATGTTCCCTTTGCTAGTAACCCCATTTATATAGTGTACATACATATTCCCAAAACTCTAAAAAATGAAATATTCCAAAACCCTAACATTTTTAAAATCCACAAAATCTAAAAGCATATAAGTTGTCTTATCTTATGTCTTGAGTATCCCAGTCATCTTATCCTTTGTCCTAAATTGTTATTCTATCATCCTACATTATTTTATGTCCTATTAAACTTATCATATTGTCTTCTTACCTTCTTAACATCTTATTCATCTTGTCTTATGTCTTACAAAACCTCATCCTAATCATAGTCCCTAGTCTAATCCAAGTCCGTACCATTGTCCAAGTCTATAACATTAATTCAATTTAACATCATCATGACCAACTTAATTCCACTCATTACCTAATCAATCACCCATTAACTCTCATTAGGATAATTAGACAATACACAATGACACTGCATGTGGATATTTTTGAGTGTTACTTGTTGGACTTGTTTGCATGTCTTTTGTCATGTATATATATCTAATTATCTTATGGTTTTTTTGTTTTCTTGGTAAATATTTTTGTCTACTGGGAATTTAATAAGGATGATATGATGACACCAAAATTTACAATGATGCTTTTAGGTTCCCTCAATGATGCAGAGTTTCATTATTTTTGCTTTTTAATGCACTTTGGCACAATATCCTCTTGGTCATATTTATATCATGGGAATATTTCTTATTTATATATTTAAATTAGATATATTAGACTATGATGAACCTTATTATATAAATATTGGATTGATAATGAACTACACTCATCATTTATCCTATCCTCTATCACCTGCTTAATCATTTAATCATATTTATCTCATCATCAATTTGATCATCTAGATCCAGTCATCTAACCCAACCACATGTCATAACATCTAACATCTCATATCCAATCATTTTTTTAATCCTTTAATAGAGTAGCATCCCCAATCTAACAACTAACATCTTTCTTATGTCTCATCATCCTCAAGTATTTCATTAGTCAAATCATTGAGCTATAATATCAATCAATCTATCTATTGATCAATCACCGTCCCTGCAATCATCTCCTTAATATATTTTTAAATCACTCACACCTATATATTAGGGCTAAGATATCACAATATCTATCTATTCTTCCATTAGTCATTCATTATCACTAATTTGTTAATTCATCAATTTAAATTTTACAATTTCCTCTTTCAATTAGGGCATAACCAAAACCCTAACTTTATTATAATCGCTCACTCCCAAGTATGTGTCCTTGCTTGGGACATCATTTATATTAATGACATTATGGCTTATTGATTTTATGTATCACACTAACCAATTCTTCCCCTTCATATTTTTTGTCACTCAATCATATCATTTTCTGCTATCTCCTATCCTTCATTGTATTACTTGACTTTAGATTTTAAGTTACACTCATCATTAATCTTATCAAATCATTATCTTATCTTTGGCTCGATGCTCTCCCAACATGTGTCCTTGCTTGGGATATGTTGACATATCATGGAATTTATCATATTAGTCTACAGCTCTCCCTGGCATGCATCCTTACCTATGATATGTCAAAATATTATGGCCTTTTATCTTATCATCATCATGTTTCCACTCCCTATGCATATGTCTTTGCTAGGGGCATCATCAATTTGAATCTCACTACTAAGGTTAAGTTAATTTTTTTCATCATTTATCTCACATATCATATCCCATCCCCTTGTTTATTAATCACATCCCACCCCTCATTTACTCTTTCAAGTGGTCATCCATCTCATTCTTCCTCATAAGTCCCCTCGAGGGGGCATCATATGCCCACTAACATTATCTACTATCATTCATTCATCTCATGTATTTATTATTTAAAATAACATTACTCCTTTCACTTTATCCACTCATAATTTCCTTTCAAACAGAGAAAAAATCTATACATCTAAATTTGCTCACTTCATTTATCATCACTAATATTACTATTAGTTGACACTAATTCCACTTATGTCATATATCTATTCTAATTTTATTTTAATATCACCCCTTATAGTAATTTATCTAACATCCCCCTTCAATATTCTTCATCCACTAATCTTGTCCCTACCCCAAAAATCAATTAATTCACCTAATTCCCTATTATACACTAGCTAATCTCACTTGTCTAATATTTGAAAATTTAAAATTCCCATAAATCACCTACCTACCTATTCCTAGGCTTTCTTACAAGCTTACCCCCTTAGATTATCTATAACCCCCTAATCACATGACTAATCCACTAATAATCATGATTATAATTCTAAAACTTATAGAGGCTTCTATCGAGAACCTTCCCTCCTCTAGAACCATCTAAGGAATTTTTAATTCCTTGGATAATCCTCTACCATTAATTTTCTACACCCAAATTTGAATAATGACCATTGATCTTCCCTCCTTATTCTTGGTTAAACACCATTACCCCCAAACTAAATATAATATAACTTTTGGAATATTATTCAAACTCTCACATAGTCATAATCCAATCCTTCCTAAATCCATATCATCTTAGTCTCTTTATTAAGCAAGAATCATGACAAAAATCTAAGTCTATCCATAGTAATCCAACAAAAAAATTAAGAATCATTGGAATTAATTTGAAGACCTTGGATGGAATCCATTAAGATCAAGGTAATGGTAAGAATTCATTTTTGATTGTTGATTGTTCCTATATTTCTCTCCCTTTTGATGTTTTGTAAGTTTTGGGTAAAATTTGTATTTACAGTAGTTTGAATCCATAAGTTCAAAATAATAAGCATTCAATAAGTAATTAAAAATTAAATTTATATGTACTAACTACAAAATCAATAAAATTTGGTAAAATTAAATACATATATATTTAACAAATTAACATACAATAGAATTTTAATCCAATGAACCGCTAAGATCTTCTCTAATCTTGATAGTAGAAAGAATAGATTCATGGTTTGACTCATGAGCTTTACATATATTCTTATTTAATGGCTTCCTATGATATTTTACAGATTGAATATTTGTTACAAGAACCAAATTTGAATAGTGTAGTATCTTCTTATATGTTTCAAATTCTTCAAAAGACCATACATCTAAATTTTTTATAGGATATCATCGAAACCAAGTTCTAGTGACAACCATAGAGCCAGTGGGATAGTAAATGTTTTCTCCATCTATGACTGGGGAATTTAATTTTTTCTTTTCCTCTACATATATACATAAGTAGTAATATTTCCCTCTTCATTATCCTTATCAGTAATAACTAAAAAAATAGGTTGTATATCAAGATATATAATAAGACTAAATAACTTAATCTATTCCATTTTAATGATGTTGTCAACATTTTTTTTGGTGATTCAGTGATTGGGAAAAAAATGTCTTCTCTAGTGGATCCATCAAGACAAATTTTGAAGCTACTAGTAGGTCTAAAAATGGTGCAATTTGTGCATGGGGATTCCATATGGGCCTTAAGGTGGGTGTTTGAATTGGAATCAGGGTTGTTTATGTTGTGGAGTGGATCCATAGATGAGAGCATCAAGTTATGGAGAGGGGATGAACTTGAGGAGGACACGTAATATGCAGGGCACTCGCTTAAAGTGGTAGTGGTGGTGGCACATCCTAATGGCTTTATCATCACCTCCACCTTACTTGAATATTCCATTTCTAAGGTGTGGAATATGCTATTCCATCCCAAGATTACTAGGCTTATAGTAGATGGGCATGTTTTGTCACTTTATATGAGGATGTAATGCATTATTTACAACATCAAGTATGAGTCCCCCTTCCTATGGGGAGAATGGTGGTGTAGCTTGTGGACAAGGCCCATAAAATGTCTCTCTTTTATGGCATCATTTATGTAGATGACAAAGATCAAGGACACATCACTCAAATTAGAGAAAAACAAGAATAAAACCTTGACAAGTTTTATCTTTTGAGGGAAACAATGCCACTTTTTATCCACAAGTTAGGGAATTCAATGGATATAACCTCAAGTGTTCTTGAAAATCATATTCCCTAACCATTTAGGAAAGAGGAGGATGTCCATAATATGCTTGAAAAAATTCTAGAGAGGAATTTGGGGCTGTCAAATAGAGCCCTTCCCATAATAGGGTAACAAACCAAGTGTTTGATGAAATACCTGAATGGAGAAACTAGTTGAACATCGAATAAATTTTTAAATAATGGTCTAGTCCCTTCATGGTAAAGCCTTATGTATTTGGTTCAAATCTATAGATTTAGTTCTAGCTATCAAGCATAAACTTGAGTAGGTCTTAAGGATTCTTGTAGGTTTATAATGCCTTATTTACAAAGGCAAACTCTTTAAGGACCCTGCCCTATTATATGAATTTGAAATTGTAAAATATTCTCTCATTTCCTTAATGAAACTCTTGTATGGTGATTTTGCTGGATCAGGGAATCTTTCCGCATAAAAACTATTCTCCTATAAGGATGTTGCCCATTTCAAAGCTTCTTTTAAAGAAGTTATTGATCATTTAGCGTCCAGTTCCTATCCTTTGAAGCCAATACCTATTTTGAGTGCCTATATTGTAGAGTAAGTAGATGAGGTGCATATCATGAAGATCAAAATGGAAGAGGTGACTTAGTACCAAAATAAATTAATAAAGGAAGCAGTGATTTGTATATTTAATGGGATTTGACCTACAACCTTAGTCTTATATCATTCAATTCACATGACATTGAAAAAAGACTATGAGATATCCCTCTATTCAAAATGTTTTTTCATTATTCTCGTTAATGATTAGGGATGCTATAAAAATATCTTTTTAGAAAGACCTTGGTATTAGGGAAATACAGGGTTGTTCATTACACCTTAATTTGGGTTCACCTCCAAAATTTGCCATTACATTTTTTGTATGTTGTTCATGAAATAGGTAACTCCTTAGGCATAACCATCAAATATGATGAAGTAAAATTTACAATGCAACTATGTACATATGCCCATATTTGTGTGGATATTGTTCATAACAAGGGCCTTCTAGATAAAATCATTCCCAATTTTGGGTAAACACAACATATTCGAGTTTTGGATTATAATAACACCACATTTAGATGTCATAGTTGTAAATTATTGGGTCACCTACAAGCTACTTATACCCAAGTCCGAGTTCCTACTAAAAAAAAGTGATGAGATCTTCATCTAAAATTTGGAGTCCTCCAGGGAAAGAGGAAGTGGATGTGGGTAATGAACATACTATAGAACCAAAAAAGAATAATTTTGGAGTATTATATACACTTGTTGAAGAATTCATTCTAGATTTGGGGGTTAGAGGAGATGATTAGAATACCTTTTTGAGGAATCTATCAGGTGGTGTGAAGAGAGGCCATAAATCAATTTTTTTTTGCTTAGATAAGGAGTTGGCCATTCATTTGAATTTAGATCCCTTGAATATGAATTCACATGTAGTTTTTGAGACACATGATTTATAAATTGTCATAGTAGACCTCTCATTGGGGCTGTGGTACGAAGCCAAAAATAAGAAAGGTAAAAAAGGTAGGACCGATGAATATTTGGGTTATCTTTCCCACTAACTTGAGAACCTTCTTGTCTTTTTTTCTTTATTTTTTTGTTATCACCACTTTGTTTAGTGATAATCTTTTCCCTTTTGTGGGGCTTGTTGAAGAAGGGATTTGCATCCTCCTTTGTTTGGGAAGTTTTTCTTCCTTTTATTGTCATTTTTTCATTTGGAATGCTATTACATCTATAGAGTGTAATTTATATTTTAATAAATATGAAGTTACACATTTTTTATGAGGAAAAAAAATGATGTTGTCAACATAGATAATGAGAATAAATAGTACATAATGATTAATATTCTACATGATTGCACTAGATCATATATATGGTCAAAGTCATGTGATAATGTCATATCTATAAGTTTTAATGTTGGTGGAACCTGATATGTGTCAATTGTAATTAGAGGTATATAAATCCATTCATCCAACCACTCTTTTGACTCACACTCATTCTAAACAGAGTCCATGCGTGATAAACAAAAATATACAAAGTGCCTCATATGATTAGACCACGAACATAAATTTGAGATATGAAATGAGTATATCTCACTTGATCCCATTACAATAATACAATCCTCATACTTTTCCAAGTGTTCTTCCTCTATCAAATAGAAATATCTATGAGCAATATAATTTTATTGAGCACCATGGCCCATTTTCTCATTACACCATTCAATAATGGTTGTTGTTTTAATCAAAATAACACTATCTTTAAAATTCAACTCATCTCTTCTAAAAATCTTTTTACACATGATCCAACATCATCATGATCCCATTTTATATGGCCAACCCTAGTGAAACTCCAAATATGTTTTATGTCAGTGGTAATGTGAATCTTGATGAACCAGTAAAAAATCTATGCATTCTTGAATTGTGATGTGCAATTTTCTAAACAAATGTAATGTTGATTTAAAATTAATGTTCCCCTCAATAAAATATCTATATAACATATCAAAAAAATCTTGAACATACTCTGTACAATGTGATCAGTCATCATTGGCATAAAAATAGTGTTGCATTAATATTTTTCAATCTTGTTATACATTATGAGGTGCATTCATGAATGTTTTATGCATGAATATGGTAACTTCCATTGATTTTAATATTGTGACTGAACTTCCATTTGTAGTTTGAGTGTGTAATTCTCAACAAAGTTGACTACTAAAATAATATAACAAAGTGGGAATGTGTCCTTGCTTAGATTGAAATGTTCATCCAACTATTTAGCCTTGTGTGTGTGCCTAACATACCAATAAACAATTTATTCCCTAAATTTCACCATAAATTTTGAAACATGTATCTATTTTATAACAAGCTCACACATTTTAGATTAATTTCCATATTCTACTTGACAAGCCATAGATTTATAGCTCAAATAAACTAATTCCTATCTAATTGAACCTGTTCTCTCCTCATAGATACAATTTTTTAATTTTAGCAGTCCACCAAACATATTGTAATTTCCATCCAAACATGCTTTGTTATAAAATAATTTTCCATCTAGTCTTTCACAAAATGGTAGGAATAAATTACTTGGATGATTTTGGCATAACTTCTAAGCCACACTCCTAAAAAATGTTGTTAGTATGAAAAGTATAAGGTATATGGAAAAAAATATCATAGTGCATCAAAAATTCAACATGTTGCCTATAATAACAAGTGGTGCATGTGTAATTATTTTTACATAAAATTGTTTGGTCATATCAAAACATCTTTGAATAATATAATTTTTTAGATATTATTCAAAAAAATTAAAAAATGATCGTGTTTGGGTCAAATCCAAGAAATGGTTTATATGGGTTCACAATTTTCAAGAACTAACTATTCTTTTCACTACATCTCTTGTATTGGGTGAAACTCTTGTATTATCTTTCCAAAATTATGCAATTAAATCTTTGAGAGAATTAGATATAGCCTTGTCCTTTCATGGAATTTTACTAGAGAAAGCCCAGAGCTCAGTGATATTGTCATCATTAAGTATTGGCCTCTTATAATTACTTTCATTAATGTTTTTCTGTTTATGTCCAGCGTTTGGCTAGTTTTTGAAATCAATCATTTTCCCTTTTTGACCACTTACTACAAATGTTGTAATTCTATGCTAGGAAACATTAAAATATTTGTTGTGTGCTTTCAAACCTATAATATGATATGCATCATGTATATTTTCAATAATTTCTTTCTATTCATCATCCATGTTATAAGTTGTTAGTCCTAGGGTATACATTGTAGGTCTCATATTAATCAATTTCATGAATAAAACAAACACTTGACATTTTTGACTATCAAAATATAATTTATCAAAGAAATTATCCAAATTTTTTTAAGCTAGTCTTTTTAAATGGTGGTTAGAAATTTTGTTATGTATTGGTTTCAAAATGTTTTCATCAACTTCAATTAAGTACTTTCCTTTTCTATGCATAGTCCTTGAAATTGTTTTTAATAGTGGTATTTTTTGAGAGGGTGTTTCAAAATCATTATGATCACTATTAGTTTCTTCATTGTTAGTTTCATTATTTAATTTTGGGATGATATTTCCTTCATTATTACTTTCATAATTATGTGTTTCCATGAAATTGTATTCATTGACAAGGCTAAATCATCATGCATAGATTCATCAACAACAAAATTATAAACTTTATAACTTATATGTGGACTTGAAACATACTTAGGATTCTAGGTAAATATTCATCATCATTATTTAATTTATTATTGTCAATTTCATCATTATCTATGACGTTTGGCTTATTAGAGATAGTGTTTGTACCTTAGAAATGCTTGCATTTGAACCTTTTATTTTTCTTTCAAATCTTCTAATTACTTTAGTTTTTTTACTATTTAACTTATTCCTCTTATTTAAACAAGCTCTATCACCCATGACTACATAAAGAACAATTTGATTCATTTAATAGTGGGGACCCAAAGAATAAATTGATTCCTTTTGATAGTGGGGGACCCAAAAAACAACTTGATTCCTCCTATCTTCACTTGGAAAATGTATAATTATGCAGAGAATGTTTTTGAGGTTAAAATTATTGAAATACCCTTAAAAATAAATGTTAAAAAATGATTTATTGTCTATTTTTTGTATTGATAAGCTACAAAAAGGGTGCAAATCCCTAGTAAAAAAACCCCAAGGAAAATAAAATAGGTTGATGGCCACAAATAGTGAAACAACAATAACAAATTACAGACTAGCAGAAGAGCATAAAAAGACTAAAACCTAAACATGGGAAATAAAAAACAAGACTAGTTAAGTAGATCTTTCCAATATTCCTTGAGGAAAGCTATGAGTTCCTCCTTGCTAGCAACCTTACCTTTCATGTCCATTTCTTCGCTCAAATCAACCTAAAAGATAGATAGGGAAGTAGTTGCATGATGGATGACTTTCATGAATAAGGTGGTCAGCACTTTCATTTTGTTCTTAAGATAACACAACCCATCTTAACCTCTTCTAAATCCTTTTTAGTCTGAGTAAAATTATCACAAATTTTATCATTGGTAGCTTCTTTCACAAGAGCATCCATGGACTTAATATCTTCCTTATCAGAATCATAAAAGGAATTATTTGACTCCTTGAAGTAGCTTGTGCCCTCCTTTTCTTCCTATTGTTTAGGAGTAGATTTGACCTTTATGATTTCAACTTCATCCTCTAGATCAGAGGCTATGGAGTAGTCAAGAATTTTCAACACTAGGGTTTTATCACCTACCAATCTTCTAGATCTCCTAATGATCAACCTCATACCAGTGCTCCCTAAGATCTCATTACCAATATCTTTATTAACATCCTCCTCCCCTTGCTCCTGGTGCTCAAAATGCTCCTTGTCTATAGTTGAATTACCTTGCTTCTCTTCCCCAATAACATTTTTAGCTTTTTTCTTACCCACCTTTTTGAGCACAAATTGTTCCCAAGTGTCTCCCTTCCTCTTCTTCTCACTTGAGTGTGATGGCTTGGTATTTATTTTACACAACCCCTTGGTCGCTACTTTTTGTGATTGGCTAGGGGACTTAGTTACAACACCCTCTAGAGTTGAGAAAGCAGTTCCCTATAAAATAAGACTGTTTTTAGAGTGGGGTCATGAAATTAGGGAATTTATGACTAGATCCTTAGGATTATGGGGAGATCTGAAGGGGCCCAAGGAATATTTTATGATAGTGCTAAAGGCCTTGCTTTTAAAAGGGCTACCAAACTTAACACTTAGAGGAATGTTATCATTTGAATCACTGTTATGGACCTCATTAACCAAAAGAGATTTGATGGGTTTAGGTAGGAAAAGAAACAAGTGGAAATGATAGAAATAGAAAATTAGGCCTTGGTGGAGTGGGATGGTGGTGACAATAGGGTTTATTTCATGTGAACTCTTGGAAATTTTGATAGAGGAATCAAGAGATGACAACAGGTAGTACATAAAATTCACAATTAAATTATGTTAAAAATGGATTAATAGAGAAAAGTTATAATGATAGTAACACTTAAATATGCCTTCAAAAGTAATATATTTCATAATAAGAAAAAAAACCTTGTCTTAGGGGTAGATGAGGCTCTCCCTATCAAAGCCACCTTGTAGTCAAATTGATGTCTCACCTTATTTAAAGAATTTTTTCATACCTTCAAGGTCTTAGAATTTGGTTAGTTTCTTTAGTATTCAACCCTTACAACACAAACCCATGGCTTTAGAAATAATATATTTTCTAACTTTGAATTGGATTCCACCAACCTAAACCTTATGATCCACATCCTAAGATGCAAAAAATTAGGATAAAAGATTTTCATCAAATCCATTAAAGCATTCTAGGAAAGGAGAAATGCCTCCCTCATAGAAAATGCTATATAGCATGGAATCTAATTTAAACTTAGCACAATACTATGGCTCAGTTCTAACCTTATCTCCACCCATGATTAATATCTTCCTAATATAGAGGAGAGGATTTCTCAAATCAAATTTTAGCACCTAAGGATAATGTGGTTTGATGCAAAAGAATCCATAAACAATGGTGTGACTATCATCATTTAACCAGCACTTACTATCACTCAAACCCCTAAACTCAACCTTTAAATCATTCATATTAATCAAGTAATAATTTCTAGTGTAGTGTAACTTGTGTAGGTTATCAATTGGAGAATGCACCACTAGGAATTGGAGCTGCCTCGTGTGACATCTACGTAGATGTCTCAATATTTCACCAATATGAATTTTACTGATGTGGCATTTACCATCACTTAAAGTGTACTCTTTCATCATCTTATCCATGTTGATGACCAAACCTATTCACCCATCCAAGTGGTAAATGTATATCATGAGACCCCTAATTAGAATATCTATTAAAATATATTCTAATCGATAATGTTTTATATAGGTTAGTGATTTGAATAAGGTTGGGTCTCTAATTAGAGGTGGCATCTAAAATTAGTAGGTAGATTATATAGGTTCCTATATCATCTTAGAGGGAAAATATTGATTCCCAAATTGGCCATTACATCTGCCACTTGGTTTCCCTCTCTATAAATATGCTTAACCTCAACTCCCTCAAAACTAAGGAGTTACCTAGTGTCTTGTATAATGTCATAAATCTTCCAACCCATCCTTTATTTATATTTTAAAAAATCAATAATAAATTTTGGATCACCTTTTAATTAGATATTTTTAATTCCAATGGAAAGAGCCACCTTGAGACCCCAAAGGAGGGCCATAGCTTCAATAACATTATTAGAGTTTTCTCCCATTCCACTAGCATAGGCCACAAAAAGCTCTCAATTTTTAGATCTTAGTGCTCCTCCCCAAAATTTTAAACCTATATTACCTTTACTTTCCCCATAAAAATTTAACTTCATCCATCCAATAGAAGGGAGAGTCTAGTTAGTAGAAGCATGAGCAATCATCTTAGAGTTATTAGTTCTACAAATATGGACCAAGATGATCCATCGATTGATTATGATTTCTTAAAAATTATTAGGAGGGAATTATATATATTTCAAAGTGATACAAGATATATTTTCATACAAAAATTTAAAAAACCTATGGAAAAATTCCTTAGGATCTCTAGCTTTATCTCTAAATATCCTATAATTATGCTCCTTCTAGAGATCCTAGGTCAGGATGGGGGGAATCTGGGCCCATATCTCTTTGAATAAAGGGTAGACAAAGGGGTAACACCAACCTATAATGAAACTTTTGAGGTCATGATTCATGCTCCATTATACTCCCAATTTCTGCAAAGCCAAGCTCCACACCTCCCAAGAGAACTCACAATGAAATAAGAGGTGAGAAACTGATTCTTCCTCTTTTTTACATAGAGCATAGTAGTTAGGAATTTATAAGCCTTTAATATGTATATTATCTATAGTAATGATATTATTATGAGAGGAAATCCACTATAAATCATTTATTTTGGGAATAAGGTTGTGATTCTAGATCCTTCTCCATAAGTTTGAGTCCTCTTTGAACTCAAGGAGTAGTTTATATGCTGAACTAATAGTAAAAACTCCCATTTTGTCTTGGGTCTAAATAAATTTATCCCTTGAGTGGAATATAGGAATTATATATTCTTAGAGGATAATATATAATTATTTAATAATCAGGAGGTCATGTGGTCTTGACAGTAGTTTGATAGCTATTTCCAATCACTGTTACCAGGTAAAAGATAATCAACAACTAATCTCCCAAAGTGAGAAATGGAACTATCAGAAAGTCTTTGAAATTTATGTATCTTATAGAGAGGGATTCCTTTCAACCAACTATCCTCCAAAAATCTAATGTTACTACCATCCCCTAGTTTCCATTTAATGCCTTGTTGTAGTAGGCTTTTGCTTTTTAATACATTGTTCCAAATCACTCATCCTCTAGGGATACCCAGAAGTGTGAAGGAAAGAATAAGGGTTTTTATTTGATAGTTAATTTTATCTCATAATAATATTCCAATCCTTACTTCAACTCATTTAATTCCACCCAATTTTAGCCAAGAGAGCTTTGTTGGTTAGGTGAATTTTTTTAATTCCCATTCCTGCTTGCAATTTAGGTTTGCATACTTTATCCCAACTGACCAGGGCCATTATTTTTTTCTCTTCCACCCCAATCCATAAGAAATTACTCTAAATTATTTCAAAATTTTCAACTATATATTTGGGTATTTTGAAGAGGGAAATTAAATAAATAGGAATTACCTAAAGGGAGGCCTTCAAAAGTTGAAATTTTCCAGCTTGACTCAGTATCTTTCCTTTCCATCTTGCTAACTTCTTTTGAATTATTTCAAGGAGGGAATTATAGTCTAAGGGGGAAACATATTTAAAAAATAAGTTAATCTCAAGATAATTACTTTTTTTCTATTGAGATAATAAATTGTATGCATTATAACACAAACATGTTATATATTATGCCTATATGGTCATATAATGAATCAATGGACTTTACGATTTATTTTTTTATGATACTAGGGTCAATTAACCCACAAATTAATTTCATATAGTCAATATTAGGTTAAAAAGGTTCAATCTCATCCAAATTACAATAATCATTGTAACAATGGACTAATTAGGTAAATATGTTAGGAAACAATATCTAATTTAACCCCTTAAATCACATTGTAGACTTGTAGTTAGGTTAAAGGGGTTTATATTGGCCCTAATTACCTTCATGTTTGCATTTGTAATAAAATTAGGGTTTATTAAACCATATGTTGTATATTATGTAATCAATTAACCCATAAATTAGGTTCCCATGGCTTAATTTTTCTCAAATCAAATCTCTAATTGCACCAATTAACTAATTAGATCAATTTATAACATAAATGAGCCTAATTTAACCCTATATCACATCCTAATCCCTTAGATAGGTTTAAGGGTTTCAAATTGGCCCCAATTTCCTACATGATTAGATTGGTGGACTATTTTATTTATTTTTCTATGATATTAGGGTCGATTGAACCCCTTAAATTATATCTTGTATAGACAAAATCAGCTTTACAGGGTTTAATTTCATCCAACTTACATCACTAATTATAAAAATTGACTAATTAGCTTAATATTTTGGGAATTATGGGATAATTTATCCCAAAATCAAATCCTAGACTCACAATTAGGTTAAATGAGTTTAGATTGTCCTCAATTGCCTTCATGTTTGCATTTATAATAACATTAGGGTTTAGGTTTGTAATAATCAACTAATAGGGTTTAAGTTCTAGGATATATCTATCATACATTTTGAATTAAAAACAAGATGTTATTTATGAATCAATCTCTTATATCATAAAAATATAACACTTTATTCTAAAATAAATAATTAATAGAGAATGTATCCCCTGAATATCATCCTCATGACCACTTGTGAAGTGAGTTAGTCAGACCAATTCATCCTTTGGTAATAATAGTGTAGGTTTCCATTCTTTCATGATTATTATCCCTTGCATGCATATAAAAAAATTATAGTGATAATGTTTCATTGTGCACAAATTTAAAATGATGAAACATGCTTATGTAATCTATCACTCATTCTCAATCCACAAACATTTTGAAAAAATAAATGCACTTCTAATCTATCCCTTTAAACATGGAAATGATAATGCTTAATTTTGTTATTCTTTTTTCAATTTCAAACTCATTGTAGATAATCAAATTAGACAAATCACTAAGCCAAAATACCCAACAAGGTTATTTTTTTGAATAAATACTCATTGCACTTACATGTTTACCTAAAATTTCTGTACAATCTTAAATATGATGAAATAAAGAATGAATAATAATTATTTATAATTTTTATCCTTTACCAATTTATAATATTATTTCCTAATTATCCAACATCAATCATACCAAAATCCACATTTTATCACTATCAACTAAGATCCCTTGACATTTATATGCCAAAAGGAGAATAAAAAATATATCCCATTCATTTAGTTTTCTTTTAGTTAAGTTGGAGTGGGTCAAATTGGCCTTAAATTCCTCTTTGATTGAATAAATTAACTATTTTGTTCATTATATGATTAAATTAAGATCAATTTCACTCTAAATGACGTCATATACAATGGAAAATAGGTTGTTTTGGCTCAAATTTTTAAAAATCATGTCACTCATTGTACCATTTGACTAATTGCCTCAATCTATGATGAAATCAAATTCAATTTATCCTCAAATCATGTTTTATAGTCTTAATTAGGTTCAAGGCCCTCATATTCACCCTAATTACCTCATAACTAAACCAATCAACTATTTCATTCATTATATTATGACATTTGAGTTTATTTACCCCAAAACCACATCTTATACATGTCAAAATGCATATGTAATTGAACCAAATGATTATTTGTTTCATTCTCTGATGAAATTGGAGTCGATCAAGCCCCAAATCACATTTTATAGTCATTCACTTGGTTTAAAGGGCTTAAATTAATTCCAATTACCTTCAAATTCAACCATTGGACTATTTAGCTTATTTAGTTATGACATTGGGGTTGACATACGCAATTAAATATTGTATAGTCAAAATTAGGTTTACGAGGCTGAATTTTACTCAAATTATATCATTGATTGCACTAATTCACTCAATCTAAGCTAATTTAGCCTTAAATCACATCCTATACATGCATTTATGTTCAAGGGCTTCAAATTGATTATAATTTCCTCTACCATTAAAATAATTAACTCATTAATTGATTTTATAATGAACTAGGCTTGGTTGAACCCTAAATCATGTTCTATATAGTCAAAATTATGATTATCAACACAAACTCACCAAAATTGCATCATGTTATCCATGATGTCATTTTTGTGGTAGTGTATATCATGACACACTCCACTTTAAAATAAAAATATAATAAATATAAATGTGAACTAAATAAGCTTAAAAGTGAACTAAATAAGTATAAATAAGTGTATACATGATAATAAATAAGTATAAAAATTAAGAGTAGTCAAAATTTGTTTTTTGATGCTATGGAAACCTAATTCATACATATTATAACACATATGCATTATAGTGTTCACATGTAATATTTAATTTGAGTTCAAAAACCAAGCTTTTTAGCTCAAAAATGGCTTGCAGTCTCGAATCCAAGCTTGGACCTCTCAACACATAGCCAAATCTAAGAGTTTTGATGAAAAATAAAATAAAAATTAACTTCCATCACCAAATACACTACAAATTTCAATGATAAAATTCATATAATTATTACCACGATGACAAGAATGCTTTCCTCTTTCCAAATATATGATTTTTAGACTATTTTAAGGTTTCAATCTATGTTTATTTCTAACTATATATTTTTTAGGCCACTACATGCTAAAAATATACATTCCTATATATGTTTGTCTATCTTTTTTTCATTAATCCAAATGCAAAAAGAAATGGTTACAAACTAGGCCTAATTCTTCACACATTGAAAAGACAAAATTAGTTTTCATTATTTTGGGGTAGTTAGGGGGACCACATGGCTAGCTATCCATTTTTTGTCAGTTTTTAGGATATATTTACTTTTAAAATTAATAAAAAAATATATTCATTGAAAAATTAAAAAAAAATATATATATTACAAACTTTGATCTTATCTAAAGTTTCACTGACTTGTTGTAAACAATATTAAATGATACTCAAAAAATGAGGGGGTGCACAACTGAATATCCAATCTATTTTCCTAAAAAATAGGATTTCATATTCAAATTTATATGTTTGATCTAGTTATACTTAACCATTTTTTTTTTAAAAAAAATAGTAATTTGTAAACTAGACTCAAAATGATACAATTCATGTTCTTACACCATCCTCTAATTTTATATGTAGCCATCTCAAATTATCTATAAAACTTTAGATTTCTCAATTTAAAAAAAAACATGTCCATGGGTGGGCCCCTTTTTGTCCCCCAACTTTGTGCACTTATCAAAAATAAAAATATCAATTATATGCATATGCTATTGTGTTTTTTTTTAGATAGAAATAATTAAAATATAGGTGTTTTTTTAAAATTTAAAATAAATAAATTTGATTTTTACTATAAAGAGATGAAGCTAGATATGTTGAAAAGTATGGACAAGATATATCTAAACTTAAAATTTATATATATATATATATATATATTGATAGTTGTATTATATTTAATATAAATTCATTTATCCATATTATAGTTGTGTATACTATATATATATATATATATATATATATATATATATATATATATATATATATATATATATATATATATATATATATATATATATATATAGTATACACAACTATAATATGGATAAATGAATTTATATTAAATATAATACAACTATCAATTGTATTAAGGAGGTACAATTAAGACGTCAAAATAGGTAAATAAAGTGAAATGTTATAATAGCGCCAAAGTGTGTTTATAAAGAAAAGAAGAGAAATAAATAAGATGAGTGCAATAATAGTAAAAATTGAATCAATCAAGGAAGAGGAATGTGTGATATGAATTGAAACCTTTGCTCTTCTTTTTTACGATATGAACATACACATTGCCTTGCACTCCTACATATCTTTCAAAAGATAAAGGATGAGAGATGTGAAGGTTTGGCAAAGAATGAACTCTTGAGATTTAAATAAAAGTAAATATTTAATAATCAACATTCCCAATGTCAATTGTTTATTTTTACAATGTTAGTCTATGTGATTTATGTATTGTTAGATCCCAAATGATTTTTAATGAAATCCATTTCTGATTGCCACAAATAACAAATGGGATCAAAACATATTCTGGATTATTCATATCCCATGATGGAATTATATATTTTTTAAATTTAAAAACCATAAAAATTAGTAAATTATGTGAATTTATTTTAGTTTTATAACCAATAATATGAATTTTATAAGAGCACCATTGACTAAGTTAACCTTCAACCATAAATTGGTAGCAAGCATAACTTGATGTACCTTTCAAAAAATAATTTTGGCCTTTAATTGATCATCATAATGTGTAGACACTAAAATTTAATAAATAAATTCTTATCCTTGACATCTTTACCTTGCAATAGAGAGCTTTTAAATTAGACAGTGTTTAAGTTTTTGCCCAACATTTCGATTCACACTCCATGAACCATCATCAGGGTGAGAGAATGAAAAACTTAAAACAAAAAACTAAGCATTTAATTTATAGATAAAACAAAGGAAATGCTTAGTTTGATATTTTACATTTTTCATTCTCTCACCCTGATGATGGTTCATGGAGTGTGATCTGAAACATTGGTCAAAAACTTAAACATAGTTTAATCCAGAAGCTCTCTACTGTAATTCATGGACTGTGGGAATACTATTACATTAATATTTACCTTTATTGAATAATTAATCATTATGATAACCCTTAATCTTTTAAAAATCCTTCAAAGTCTTGAAATTACTAAGAACATATTCTAGACCATGATGCACATGTCTAATAGTGAAAACTTATCTCCCATGCTCTAATGTCTATGTTTTCAAAATGACATAATTACTAAAGGCTTTTCTATGCATATCAATAGGTCAGTTATCAAAATCACTTGAAATATTTATCTATAAAATCATATCAAGTATCACACTTGAAAATACTTAGCAATCTCTTAAAAGGCACTTATATTTCTGATTACCAAAGCATATATTTTATGAATAAAGATCCCTATTGAAATTCTACTATAATTTTACAGTCTTTGGCCAAGTCTAACATTGTTGATTATATGTTTAGGGCATCCTTGTCAAGTATTATAATTGTAGACACTATTTTTGAATTATATATCACCTCAATCTTGTACACTTGCTAAATACATATCATGGATGCACCTTCAAATTATAGACCTTTCCTACTTCCAAAAGGCTTGTATACATTATCTCTTTGTCTCATTGATTATATCTTACCCAGTGTGTTATAAACCTACATATCTTCCATTTTTTCAAGTTTAGGACCTACACATTTTTTCAAACTACCCAAACATGTGCATCCTATTCAAATGCCTACATCGATGCAAGTGTCCTATTTTGATGCAAGTGTCTAGTGACGTAACATCATTCAATTTATATATGAAATATATTCATATAGTTGGCCTAAGTGATTTAATGTGAGATGTTATCCAAATTCATTGATATAAATACAAGACAAATCCTCATTCATTCCTTACCTAGCACAAATCTTAAAAGACTTAAAAAGACCAAGGAAACTTACTAAATCATTATATCAAGCACTAAAGTGAGCAAAGCTCCCTATTTTCTCATATTTCCATATCAATCATAGGGAAAACATATCTATAAGTCTAAATTACTAAAGGATTATCCCAAGAGCTATATTTTTAAGTTACAAGATAGGTCATTGTTGTAATTTATTACCACACATTGCATGATTCACACAAAACCAACACATAAGGGATAACTCTATAAGTCTAAGGCCCTCTTCAAAGTATTGGATATGTAGGAAATGCTCATTAATAGAGGGGTATTTAGGGAATATCAACATTGTATTTCCACTAAAACATTTTTCTCACATCTAATATGAAGATGGAAAACTAGGGTTTTCTCATATGACAAGGAGTGATAGACCATGACCTAGATCTGAGTGCATAAGCAAAAATGGAATACATAACTTTGAATCATCTAGTTGGTTGCATCTACTTTCAATATGTATTTTATATCAGACACCTGATTCTAAATTAGACAATAGTATCGATGCAACCATCCTAGGTCAAAACAAGTGTATTTAGTTATAGAGTCATAACTTCTAAAATTAGGAAACTATTTCAGAATCCGAATCTAGTCAACTTTCTGTTTATTCCATATCTAGATTTGTATTAGCATCAAAACCAACTAAGTATCTTATTTTAATTTTTTTTACTATATCTATCATATTTTTACTTTATATCTTTATCATCTCAATATAATAAATTTAGTATATGTTTATCTAAGTTTCACAAATAATTGTCTTACTTTATAGCTAGTCTACCATTATTGTGCCCTGGGCTATCTCTACCCCTTTAACCCTAGATTATACAGTTAAAAATTTGGTGAACCTAATTTGTATAAATGAAAATATTTTTTATTCCTAGGGTTTTTATTCAGCTAGGTTTTCACATTAATTTACTTTTTCATTTTTTGGTTATATTATTTTGCATGCAACCTACACATAGCCGTAGACAAGGAGGTGTGCCTATTGAACACATTAAACTTCACCTCCTACTACTTAAGATGTATAAAGATAATGAGGAACTTAATACTATGGATCATGATGATGCCAATGTTAAAAATGAAAACAATATTAATGAGGTTATCATATAAGAAGATTCTAATAATGAAAACCATGATTCTAATGAAATCGAAGAACATGATCAAATATACCATGAACAAGTGCAAGAAATTTCATTGTTTCATGAATGTATTCATAAAAACCCTAAAGATATGGATTAAATCCTAAGAACCATATTAGAAACTAAAAAATAAAAAAGAATATATGCATAATTAGGTCCATCTAATGATCATTTTATGAAATTTATGGGTCATCCCCATAAACCAATAACCCTCCCCCTTGAGACATTAGTGATTTATACTTCTAATGGGGTCATGATATATGTATTTAAACCTTTGCTTATTGAAATTACTATTTCTACATCTACCATGGGAAAACTAAATCCTTCAACTCAAATACTCATTTCAATGCCTATATCTACACAACCTATGAGTACACCTCCTTTGGTGTCTTCTCAAATGTCCAACCTAAATAACCAAGAAATAAAAGGTATTCTCCAAACTATAATTTTTTTGAAAAATAAGATTTCAAATATTGAACAAAATTCTATGAAATCTCCTTATGCTATTGATTCAAAAGAGTTGTTGCATAATCCTCTTTCACCATAGATATCTTTGCACCCTTTGATAACTTGATTTGTTTCACCTAAGTTCACATTTTATGATGAAAATCCTATTTTTGAAAAACATCTTCAATATTTTTATGTGAAATGCCTTGATTATGTCTCCAATAATAAACTTTTGACCAAATTATTTTTAAGGAGCTTAAAAGACTATGCTTTAAGGTGGTTATATGGTTTACCAACTCAATTAGTAAATGACTTTAAACCTCTTGTGGATGATCAATTTTTGTCACACTTCTCTATTAATATTACTAAAAAGGTTTCCTATACCCAAATTACAAAAATAAAAGAAGGAACCAATGAACCTAATAATGAGTATGTATTGAGATAAAAGATAATGTTGGCTAAAATGACCAATCCTATAGAAGATAAATATCTTCAAGATATTTTCAAAAAAAGTTTGTTTGCTCATTTACATGTGTATTCAAAAATTTGAAAAATTTAAATGACTTATTCCATATTGTTCACAATCAAACTTATATAATTGAAAAAGCTTAAATATGTAGCAAATATACCAACTACATCTACATCCAATACAAAGTTTTATATTAAACCAAGTTATAAGGTCAAACATCCTGAGCCTAAAAAAGAAACATCCAAAATGGTTAATGTGATTTCATAATAACCTAATCATCTTGTCTTATCTAATGCACCACAAATACAATTTACATATTTACTTGAGTCTCTTGATTAATTAATCATGTGGGTTGTAGAGTGTCATCTTATATCTCTCCCTCATTCTATAAATATTGATATGAGTAGACATATACCCAAAGGATATAATTTGAATGATTATTGTGACTAACACCAAAACCCTATACATTCTACAAATAGATGTTTCACCTTGAAGCATAATATATAAGACTATCAATGATCAAAAGATTGGATTTGATGATCCTCTAAAATAATCAGGTTCACAAATTGATGACGACCAAAAATGAAAAATATTTAACAATCCTTTACAAGATAATTCAAATAAGGATTCAAAGGTACAAATGGCATATAATGTGCACCCTCCTTTATCTCATCATGAACACTCATTAGATGGGATTATTGGTACTTGTACATGGAATACACCTCATATGGTTCATATACCCTCTATTACTTTAGATGATAGTAAAATTAGGGATGATGACTCTGATCTTAATTCTTTATTCATCACCAACCTATACATAGTTTTATGATTGATAATGGTAAAAGATAAAATGTTTATAACATGACATTATTTATGCATTTAGGTTATATAAATCATGATTTACATCCTTTGACTAAGTCAGTTAGAAAATTTGATGGGATCTCACAATAGGTTCTTTGTGAGATTGATTTTCCTTTGTAGGTGGGTCCCAATATGTGGCGACTACCTTCTTAGTAATAACTTCCATGGGTGTCTTTGATATGTTATTTTAATGACCTTGGATTCATATATTTCTATCAATAACTTTTATAGTGCATGACTATGTTAAATACATTCATTCGAATCAGTAATTATATTTTCCAGAATTCCACATGAACATCTACTTGAGTAAGATAAATTTGTACCTAATAAATTAATTATCAAAACTCCTAAGGTTAATCTTCTATAAAAGGGTAAGCAACATGCAATCCCATTTACTAGGTGGATAGTACTTGAGAGACCATTGCATAAGAGATCTAAAATAGGTTACATAAAATCATCATATACTAAACACCATATTAATATATTAGAGAACCTACACATGTTCCTATTAATCCTATTCCAAAAAACACACATAAAACTCAAAAATGGGTTCCATGTACCCCCTATTCTTACTATCTATGCTTCATAACGACAAAGTCATATTTACATATGTATAGAATCACAAATACTATAGTAACATATATTTCACCTACACATGCTCCTCAGTAGCATCACTAGTTTTTCACTCTAGGTTCATAGCGGGGAAGTATCTATGAACATATTTTGGTTATGATCATATGACAGTATTTTCCTTTTACATATGCCAAAAATATCAAAAAAAAAAAAAACCTTCAAAAATATACTTCAATGTTTACATATCCTATTATCTCCTTAGCATATATGTTGTTGGTTCCATATTGTTAGATGACATATTAGTATGTCTTAAATACACACATATTTCACAAATCTTTTGAGTGTAATTCAAGAATACAAAAATACATGATCTATGCACTTTTAGATGAATTTCTCTCTACTTACGTCACTAATACATTTGGGGAATACAAAATTTTGATCATGATACACTCAGGTTATATCATTCTATGGTAATTTTACATTATTATGTTTGAGATCATATAATACACATGCCTTTATCCATTCTTATATTTTTTGAAGTGTGCTTGATATTCTATGTACTTAACATTTTTTGATAACACATAAATTGAGGGACTAGTATGATATGTTTATGTTGGTTGTTTATTATTTCCTTTATGTGATTTCTTGAGTATCTTTCCTTGCTATTATCTTGCTTGTTTGAGAATTTAAATATTCTCCATTATTTGTGGATCCCATGCCTTTTTTTGCCTCTTTAACATTTGAATAAGTAATTGTTTATTGTATGTTGGCATTTGAATATGCTATTCTTGATTTTGTGGACATTTGACTAAGTTATGTTCCTTCAATTATGTGGAATTTAAACATGCCCCTTATTAGAGGTCTCTATAAACCATTATATTTTTATTTGATTTTGAATGATCTTGTGTGTGTGCTTGATTGCTTGTTGAGATTGTACTATTAATATCTAGGCATTGCCATGATCTACAACATGCATCTTAAGACTTGGTGTGATCACATTATTCGTGCTTCAATGATATATATACCTAAACATGTTCCGTCTATATGCTACATGGTAATTTCATACTTTACATGGTTATATTATCCTTTTGAGGTAAGATAACTACTATTTTTTAGTTCCCCTCACCTCAAAATAGGGGGCATATCATTGGGGTCATGTCATATAGATATGACTTCCACATTACTTCATAAATTTAAACTGTAGTTGGGGCATGTTATTCACATTGGCACTTACAACAATTCTCAGATTTAGATTATAGTGGGGGCATGTTTTGGAAACATGTTCTCCACATTGGTACTTACGCTAGTTCTCAAATTCATATTATAGTGGGGGCATGTTTTGGAAACATGTTATCCACACTTACACCAATTCTTAGATTTAGATTGCAGTGGGGACATGCTATAGAAACATGTTCCCCACATTGGCACTTATATAAATTTTCAAATTTATCCATATATATTGGATTCATGTTTTGGAAATGTGTTCTCCATATTTACACAATTTTAGATTGGCCAAATTTCATAGTTATATGATTCAGATACACATTTGTGAAAAAAATTTATACATTGGTACCATTTTTACACATAGTTTCATTATGAGACATATATAAAGTGAATATGCTATGTAATGTGCACCTAATATTAAAAAATCAAATTGGTTTCTAATTTTAAAAACTTTAAAAGACTTTAATCACCCACTAGGTTGGACTTTTATGGATTATATTAAGCTAATCTAGTGTAGTAGTTGGTTCACTTTTTAGTATGGTTAAGGTGACTAGATCACTCAATCTTGACAATTTTATGGGTTTTAATTGATTATATTATCTAGTCTCATTAGATTTATAGTGTGAGTTTACTTGGTTCACTCATACTCACCAAGTTATAAGTATGATTGGGTTACACAGTTGATCTAATCTCAATTGCTTAGTGGAAACTTGCCTTTTCTCCAAGGTTAGGTGCACGTGTCCTCTGATCTCTCTCTATCTCATTAGATACATGCACTTTATAAATTTTATATTTGTATTAATACCCTTTTTAGTGATTCATAATTATACATCATTCAAATCAAATTGCCAAAAGGCAAGATGGTTACATCAATACACAAGTGTACTCCTAAACGTTGATCTCTTTCAATTTCAATCATTTAAATGCTTTAAATTTTAGAGTATACACACTAACTATATACTATAACATGATATTGGTTTCATATTAGTCACTAAATAATCACTCAATTTTGACTCAAGTAAAGACAATGTGAGTTATACAAACCTAGGTACACATTCATTCTCCTTTAAACTAGCAATTTCATTACTATATTAAAAGTGGGAAAATGTAGACACCATTTCTAAATTATATAACACTTTAGTCTTGTACACTTGCAAAATACATATCATGGATGTAATTTCATATTCTATACCTTTCCTAATGCTATAAGTCTTGCATACACTATCTCTTTGTGCCTTATTACTTCTATCTTAGTCTAATCAATGTTATTATGATGACTCAGACCTATTATCTTGCCTAGAATGTTATAAACCTTTTTATCTTCCATATCTACAAGTTTTGGACCTACACCTATTTTCCAACTTCCCAGACACTTTCATCCTAGTTAGATTCCTATGTTGATGCAAGTGTTTTATTCGGATGGAATTGTTCAATGCCTTAAAGTCATCCAATTTGTAATTGAAACATAATCCTATGATTAGCCTAAGTTATTTAATATAATATATTATCCAAGGGGATTAGTATAAATACACAATTAACCCTCATTCATTTCTTACCTATCAAAAACCTATATTAGACCTAAAAATACCAAGGCAACTTAGAAAAGCATTTATCAAGCACTCAAGAAAGTAAAACTTCATTATTTTCACTTATTTCATTATGATTCATAGAGATAACATATCTACATGTTTTAAGTAATAAAGGAGTATCCCAAGAGCTATATTTTTCAAATTATAAGCAAGGTCAATATTTTACTTTCTTATCACACATTATATGATTCACACATAAGCCAACACATAGTGTATAAATACATAATTCTGAGGGCCTATTCAGAATATTGGCTATGTAGAAAGCCCTCATTGATAGATGGGTATTTGGGGTAGCTTGACATCATGTGATAACTAACCCATTTTTTCCATAACCAATATGAATATGATGAACTAGGGATTTATCATTTGATAAGGAGTGACAATCCATTACCTAAATCCAAATGTACAAGAGTGAAGGCAACACAAAACTCAAAAGCATCTAGGTGGTAACATCTAGTTTCATTAGGTATTCCATATTGGAAGCCTACATCCAAGTCAAATAATAACATCGACACAGCTATATTAGGTTGATGTAGGTGTCTACAACTATAGATTCATAACTTCTAGAATCAAGGAAGTATTCTAGGATCCATATCTAGTCCACTTTCTATGTGTTCTAGATCTAGATCTGTATTATCATCAAAAATAGATAAGTATCTTATTTTCATTATTATTTAAATATATAATATAGTTTTACTTCATATATTTATATTATTATCATAATAAATTCATTATATGTTTACCTGAGGTTTGAAAATAATTGGCTTGCTTTAGAGATAGTCTGCCATCCTTGTGCCCTAGGTTATCTCTACCCCTTTAACCCTCTATTACCCACATATCTAGATTTTAACATTAAAAAATAATCAAATTTATTATTTAAATTCATTTGATATTAAATAAATAGAAAACTAAATTATCCTAAGGACATTTAAGCTATATAAATAACACTTGGTTAACAAGGGATTTTTTGAGGATAGCCCAGCCATTCTCACTTCCCCCATTTTAATTTGATATGATTTTGTGTGATTATGTAGGATTAGGATTATAATTTACAGGGATTATAATCATAAATTTAAGATCCAAATAGAGACATGTCACATATAAAATCAAGTGAAAAAACTTAGTTTTTTAGATCCAGTACACATCTTGACAAGACAAAGTCATGATAGATAGACATCAATGCACTACACTCATGTCCAATTCCTAAAAACTTGTCCTAGTAGAAAATGAGCCACTATTTTCTAATACACACACACACACACACACACACACACACACACACACACACACACACACACACACACACACACACACACACACACACACACACACACACACACACACACACACACACACACACACACACACACACACATTCACTAACCCTAACCCTAATTTCTATTTTTAGCATATTTACATATTTTGCAAATTTTATGGATATCTATATTTTATTATGTTTTATATATCATCATAGATTATATTTCAATAGTTTACATTTATATTTAGAGTTAATTTTAATTCATAATTAATTATAGTGTAAACATTTTGGTGAACCTATTATAATTAGAACATTGCATGTTGCCTATTGATTTTTGGCTTAGGTTTTAATTTATTCCTGACACTAAAATAATACAATACTCAACCTTGGATACTATTCATAACATAATAATTTAGTTTTTTTAATTTTTAAGTAATTTGACACTAAAATAGCTTGTCTTGTCTCTAAATACACACACATTAAAATAACTACCAACACAGATGCTCTTTCTTTCGACTTTAGGTTGAGTTATATTTTTCCCTATATAAAAATATTCTACGTTTATTTTAATTTATATTTATTTTTCTTTGCTTATTTTATAAATTGTGTTACAATAGTTTTAAATTTTTTTAGTGATTATTGTAAAGGGTTACATGGTGTTTTATTATAGACATTATGGCATGAGGGATTTTATAGCAATACTCATAGCCATAACACATCACCAAACATATAATTTATTTTCCAGGTACCTATGTCAAAAATGTTTAGGATCACCTTATTTACACCAATAATAATCCTTTTGTATCTATTTGATTTATATTAAACCTAATAGGAGCATATTTCCCATAAAAGTTACTCTTAACTTACCTCAAACCCAAGGCTACTGGGGTATAGACATGGTTCTATATCTGTAGCTAATGATCTGAAACATTAGGCCAACACTATTAAATGAAAAAGAAATTATATCAAAGAGCATACAAATCATTCAAAAATTTGATTAGATCACCCTTTATCTTTTATTTTTTATTGCATTATCTTCATATCTTTTAGATTTGATTGTTTCATTTTTGTATTCATCATGGGTTTAGAATAAACATGTTTCTCTTATGTATTACATAGCATCATGCAATTCCTTGTATCATCTTAAATTAATTTTTAGCATGATATTCATTATGTATTTTCATGGATCATATTTAAAGTAACAAAAGAATCTCTCTCTTGTGATTTAATTATTTTTATTGATTCAAATGATCGTTCTACCTTATCCTATCATCCTCTTGCTCCTATAATTTTTTCAAAATATCCAATGACTTGGGAAGAAGATAAGGCCTCTATTATGCATTTATCAACATGTGATGTATTTTTACTGACCCCTCATCCTATTGAAGAACACGTCATAGCATTTTTTCTAAATTTGATACCAATCCAATCATTTTGAGATTTGGGATTATGCTCATGCACATCTAGAAGATATTAATTATTTTTTATATGTTTATATTAATTATAATGTGTTTACTTCTATCATTGCATCTATCCCTATTTATACACCCTTATTCACTTCTACCCATTTATCTCTTGGCTTAGTAACATCCCTTGTCCTCTCTAATTTATCCATGCATATGCCTAGTCATGATAACTACACCCCTCCAATTACTACAACCAATGCTTCTCTTGAGCAATCCCTTCTTATTTAATTATTTTATTGATTCAAATGATCATTCTACCTTATCCTATCATCCTCTTGCTCCTATAATTTTTTCAAAATATCCAATGACTTGGGAAGAAGATAAGGCCTCTATTATGCATTTATCAACATATGCTGTATTTTTACTGACCCCTCATCCTATTGAAGAACAAGTCATAACATTTTTTCTAAATTTTATACCAATCCAATCATTTTGAGATTTGGGATTATGCTCATGCACATCTAGAAGATATTAATTATTTTTTATATGTTTATATTAATTATAATGTGTTTACTTCTATCATTGCATCTATCCCTATTTATACACCCTTATTCACTTCTACCCATTTATCTCTTGGATTAGTAACATCCCTTGGCCTCTCTAATTTATCCATGCATATGCCTAGTCATAATAACTACACCCCTCCAATTACTACAACCAATGCTTCTCTTGAGCAATCCCTTCTTATCTTGTAATCCAAACTAGCTAATATCGAGAAAAAATATTTCTCATGTTAGACCTCCCTCAGATTCTTGTACCCTATTGTATAACCCTTTGGCTCCTCAAATTTTACCATATCCTCTTTTTAGTTGGTTTTGTGGCTCTTAAGCTTTATCTTTCTAAAGTCAAAGGTGTTCCTAAATAACATTTGTATGTCTTCCCTGTAGTTTGTATATGTTATGAAAATGATGAAAAATTATTAACCAAGCTGTTTGTATGATGTCTCAAAGATTATGCTACTAGATGGTTCTATGTTCTTCAGATCCAATTAGTTATAGATTTCAATATTTTGGAAAATTATTTTTTTGGGAAAAAATCTATCAATATTGGTGAGAAATTATCCTATGATCAAATTTTAAAGCTCAAAAAATGCCCAAATGATCTAATTAGTGAGTATGTTCTAAGATTTAAGACCATGATAGACAAAATGAAAATTCAAATGGATGATAATGTGATTAAATATATTTTTACTCAAATATTGCTTACTCCTCTTTAAAAGTCTATCATGTTTTATAAGTTCAAATCCTTTTATGAACTTTTCATACCCATTTTTTTCCTAAAAGACAAGCATGGCATAACATAATACCAAAAATAACACCTATGATCATGGATAGATACCAATATCTAGTTAGTCATACAAAACATATCTACCAATGCTATGAGACTCTTACAGATGAAAGCTAATAATTTACAATCCCATAATCCTAACTCATTTGGCCAACACTCAAGATTCTTTCATGAGATTGTGATAAAGAGGGGATGCATTAATGATGTGAAGATCGCTATCAACTTCCTCCTTGAAAGTTGATTAAGTCAATGGATTCCATGTGTCCACCTCAAGTCTAATCAATCCTAAAATTATAGTACATTAGGTGTAGTTTCTTGGTAGTTTCCTTCATCATTGGAATAATGGAGATATCAAGGTATTATCCCCCATTTTCTAATCCTTCTGTGCCCTGAGCCTTCTGAACAACTTAGGTGATCATATTAAAGTTTATGGGGTGCCAAGATTCCATGTGGAAACATCCTAATCACTTGCTAGCCCAAAGGATTTTCAATTTACACAATCCTCTCTAGGTTTGTGGGTTACCAGGATGATTCTATGTGGTAACATCCTACTTGTTTAATAGATTGACAACTGACTATACATCTAACCATGTTATCATTACTCCTAGGTTAATAGGTAGAAACACATGGATTCCTTCAAACCACTCAAAAAATTTACAAAAAATAACTACGACAAAATCAAATCAAGGGCTTGAACTCAAAGGCACTATCCATCAAAACATTGAACTACTTAGAGACATAGAATGCATAGGTATTGGGTTATTAACCCCAATGACTTAGTCCCTTTGATTTTATATGATCCTAGAATACACCACTAAGTATTTACATGGAAATATGGGGCATTAAAGGATTAGCCTTACAAATAATTATTTGGGATATCATGATGATTCCACATGGTATCATCTAGCCAACTTTAAAAAGGCCCAAAATTTGGCTAAGGCAAAATCTAAAAGAAACTCAAAATAAAAGTGGCTAAGGTTAGACATCAAATTAGTTGACAAAGAAATGAATAAGGCAAAAAGGGCCATGAAATATCCTCATAAAGTGGCAAGACAAGTTTTTTGCAAGCAAAAATACACATGTAACTCATCAATCAGTTAAAGAAAATGCTATGCAAAGTAAATTTACCAATTAGTTATGGTTGAAGCAAGGCAAAATTAGGTATAGTTAAATTCATGATTATACTAAGGAACAAGCCAAAAATAAAACATATAGATGAATTAATGAAAGGGAACTTGGATAAGGCAAAAAATGTCTACATTATCTTTGTAGATCATAGGATCTAAGCATACTCTCCATTCCTTAGAATAAACTCTACTGAGTTAAGCTTGTATCACATAAATGATCAAGAAATAAGGTGCCAAATCAAAATACACTTTTGAAACTAAAAAAATATTTTCATAGGTTTATCCAAATGTGCATACAATCTAAGAGACTCAACTTTTATAGAAAAATCTAGTTAAAAAGGAATCCACTCATAACGATGACTATTTTAAAGGCTCGACTGAATGATTTGAATGGTAATGCCTAAGGTACGATTAATTACATTAAATTTGAGATAAAAATAATAGATTTATTTAACAATTAAAAACTTGACATCAAGGGATTGGTCTGTTGAACCTTTTGAAATCATTAATCCATAGAAAGGGTGACCTCAGTCAAACTTAGAGGCTTCATGCCTTGATATAATTATAAAAATAGAGCTAATATTCTAGTAGAATTATTCTTTTATTATGTGGTCTCATTATATAATGGGTTTATATGAGGTATTTTACTCAACTTCTAAGACCAAAGGGATTTTTCATAAGGCATCCTTTTTACCCCAAATAATGTTAACACTAGATTTACATAGTCTAACTATATTATTATTCCTAATAACAAACTCAACTATTTATTTGAATTCCACTCATTTAGATAAGTTTAATTCCATTTAAATCCTCAAACTTAGATAAAAAGAGATACCCAATGATTCAAAGACCAGTCACTCAAGACAAAGATTTATGTAAGGAAATTAATCTATCAATTTATTAGAAAGTGCCTCAAAGGCTATACATTTTTGATACATACAAAACTCTTCCCAAGATCTTATAAATCAAGAATTCATAAACAGTTACATCTTATTATAACACTGAGTTTTTAATAAATATAACATATGTCTTAATCCATAGTTTTATTATTATTATCCAATCTCTATATTTTGCAAGAATATTACAAGCAGGTTGGATGATAAAGCACTAATAATACATTTGATTTTATCTAATTATATCAAGAGCACATATCAAGGCTTGATTAAATAATAGATGACCAATCAATCTTTAATAATGCTTCTCATCTACTTTCAAGTATTTTATAGCCATAAGAAGGAAGGATCACTGCCCAAACTTTTGTTATGATTAAGTTAATACTCTAGACACCCCTAAGCTTGAGACTCCCAAATCTGAGCAAGAGACTATCACATGGTAAATGAAAGGGTTGATATATAGTCAATGGTATCTTAACATAAAGGAATGACCATGTAACACCTATAGTCTTATTATTGGTTCTTACCCAAATAGACTCTTAGTCCCAAATACAAAGCAAACAAGCATTCAAGTGAAGCTAAGCATTTAGAAATATAAAACTAGCAGGCAAGATTTCACAACATAATAAAGCCCACCAAAATATTAGAGTAACAAGAGGATGTTTACTCTATTATTTCTTACCAATGGTCATGGGAGATTTGAACAATCCACCACCACATGAAACATAAGAGGACTTCAACTACTACCACTATGACATCCAAGTAATGGTCAAACAACCTTCCACCATGCCCATATTAGGAAGACTTTGACACGTTACTATCAAGACATTCATGAGAGGATCAAACAACCTTCCACCATGTCTAGTAAAAGAGGAATTTGATACATTCCAACATGAAGATACTACTAATAGATCACCATCACTTAGTGTCATAATAACATAAATGTATTCACATAAAAAATTATAAATCATTTCATTCAACTAAGGAGGAATAATCTCTGCAAGGCCCTAAAATGGGTAAACACTACATGGTGGCTAATGTTCAACTATGGGAAAATAATAAAATAAGTGGAATAAACCAAGTTGTTTTATTCCCTTGAAAACAAGAAGAACAAGTGAAGAATATATCATTTAATTCCAAATGAATATAAAAAAATAAGTTAAAAATGAAGCCCTCTTATTGAACTTCAGATCACTTGGGCACTATCCTCCAGCGATCTATACTTGGCTCTCCTAACCAGCTAATCCTATCTACTAATTTTACTTCTCTAATGCTAAGTTTAATTATTTTTGAACTAGAAAAAATTCCTCAATAAAATGAGTTCAAATCCTACATATAGAAATATGAGAAATAACCAATCACCAGCCACTTGCCAACCCATGCCTCACTAAGGGATGTTCTTTCCCATGTTTCATTAAGGTGCATGGCATCTTTGCATGCTCTTGTGGTTGCATCCCAGACTACATTACCTATTTTACCACTTGATCCTAATACTAAGGAAATCAAATGAATATTTGATAATTAGACACTAGACATTCTAGATGTTGGTTATAAGATATTTAGGTTAGGTGATAATAAGTTCCACCAACCAATATCAAAGGTTGGCTGCTAATTAGATGTTATATTTGCAAGGTGATAGACTAGGCAATCAAATACTTAGCAAGAGTTTATGAGGGTTTAAAATTGATTAGTGATATAACCATGCTTGACATAGTCTATTTCCTTTATTATAATTTTTCTTATTCTTTTACACTTGATGCACACATCAAATTCCTCTAACCTAATAGTCAAAACTATAGAATTTAATCAAACAATACAATTATAGTCAATTAATCATAGCCAATCATACATGGAATATCAACATACACAAGGATAATTTCATAAGGTTTAACATAAGTATTTTCCATTTCATAAGATTAGAATCAATGATTTAACATGATTTAATTCAATATATCTCATAGACAATCAAATTTCATAAATAGACATTACATAAAGAAAGTAAGCATCATTCTTTCATAAGTAAGAAATCAAAAAATGATTGATAATAGGTCTTTATCATGGTTCATGACACATGAAAATCCTTTAATAAATCCTTTAAAATATCATCAAGACATGACTTAACCACATAATTTCATAATTAGAACATATATTTCATAATTTCATAGTCATCTTGCCAAAGATGAGCATTATACAAATTTAGGCCTTATAGAACTATGTCATAAAGTTAAATCACATGAGGTCAAATTGATTACATTGAATAAGATAAAGTATAACTCCAATAATCCTACTTCAAATATCAACTTTCAAGGCAAACCTAATTACAAGAGTAAAATCAATGAAATAAAAAGTGAATTTAAAGTTATAGTTATTGTTATATAACAACCAACATAAAAGCTTCAATTAAAAACTCAACCAAGGAGGAAATTTTCAAGGTCACATTAAAATCCTCATGTATTACTAAAAAATATCCTTGAATTTAATATTATTACACTTCCTCCATATTTGGAATTAGATCTATCTAGACCTCAATCTATAAGCTTGAATGAAAATGTAATTTGCTATTATCATAGATGTGTTGAACATTCCACCAATAGTTGTATGAATCTCAAGTAAAAAATTCAAGGCCCCATTGATGAGAACATTATTTAAATTGGTACACCTAATGAACATGCTAAGCTAGAATCAAATGGGAATGCAAATCTAAAAAAGTATAAAGAGTATTTTCCCAATCATGAAGCACAAGATAACAAGGAAAACTATGAATTACATTATGCATATAATGCTCATCCTCATCCATCATAATATGGACATCCACTTTATATAATAATTGGTATAGTTACAAGAAAGATATAATAACACCCATTTATTACATTTGATAATTCTAAAAATGCTGATGGTGATTCTAACATACATGCATTGTTTATCAATACATTCATTGACATACAAACTATCCATATTGTTATGATAGACAATGTACCAAGTGAAATTGTGTGCACCATAATAGTCATACATTCTCTTCATTATTTTCTATACTTAAAATGAATATTTATAGTATCTCAGTCTTGTACATTTGACAAATATCGATAAAGTTTCTACCCTTCAATTCTAGACCTCCTTGTTGTTGAAAGTCTCACATTTTCCATATCAATATAATTAATTACCTATTTATTAGTTTGATTCATATAATTATGATGAATTAGGTCTCATTTAATTCATATAAATATTAAAACTTGATAAACATCCTTCACTACTAGTTTCATATTTGTACCTAGTTTCTATCCTTCTAGACACTACCGACCATAAAGTGATAGTATTATCGATGGTAGTATCCAGATTGTTATCTAGTGTCTAGTTGCCAAAAGTCATCAAATTTTTAAATGTTTTTAAACCTATGGGTTATAATATTTATCTTATTAGACCATATCATGAGATATTTTCAAAAGGTTTGGTATAAATACAATTCTAATCCTTTTTATTCATCATCTATAAAATACCAAGAAAACACATATTAAAGATAAATTAGTCAACTACACAACCAATATATTCTACCTTATTCATCCATATTTTCATATCAAGAATATGATAAGTCATATTATAGGTCTATTTCATTCAAAGAGAATCCAATGAGTGATATTTGTCAAGTTACAAGCTAGATCATTGCATGCATCACAATATAGTAGATTTCACCCTTATGCACACACTTACCCACACATAGGGGATAAACACATAATTCCAAGCCCCCCCTTAGAGTATTATATATGTAGGAAACACCCATTTATATAGGGGAATTTGGGGTTAGCTTGACACTGTGAACCCACTAACCCATTTTTAGTAAATGCATTTCAAGGGTGAAAAAGGGTAAAGAGATAGGGTTTGATCAATCAATAAAGAGTGAAAAATTGTATCTAAAATATGAATAAAACATAAAAAAATGAAATAAAAACCCTATAAAAATTAATTTGGTCACATCTAGATCCAATAATTATTCTTGCTAGACACCTATGTCATAGTTAAACACTAGCATTGATGGTAGTGTCTACAACCATATAAGTATAATTTATAAAATCTAATGACTAATCTAGATTACTAATCATGCATAATTTACATATATTTTTATTTTATATATTCATATGCATAGTAAACTCAACTAAGTATTATTTCTCTTTGGCATTGTAATAAATTGAATATCTTTTAAATTAATTACTTTTTATACTTAGCATATCTCTGTATTATAATTCAAAATATTAATTTATCTAAGTTTACAATTAATTGGCATGTTATAGATTAGTTTATAATCCATGTTATTGACTTATTTATATATTCTTAACCTTATCCCCACACCATCTAAATTTAGGGTTTAACATTTGGTGAACCTAACCTTTGGTCTCCAAACCTTAAAATGGTCTAGGATTTCTTGATTTATTATTTTTCATATTTATTATTTAAAAATATATCAAAACCTAATAATCATAATTTATTTTCCTATAATCATGTTTAATATGGATACATATTAGTTACTTTAATATCCAACACATAATTGGAGTTATTACTTGTTATGTTATGTGTATGGTTAACTCAATAAAAATATAAATAAAAGAGGTTAAGAATGTACGCCCTTTCAAGCTGATGTAGGAACATCACCTTCAGGTTATAAATAAGGCATATTTGTGTTTGTAAGGGTGTTTTGGCAATAATGAATCCTTCTTAGGATTCCCTCTCAATTTTAAGGTCATGTTTTCCCTCTAAGAAGGAGATGTGGATTTGAATGTATTTAAGAGTGATAACCTTGTCATGAGGTCCTAATGTTTTGGAGTATATATTCATTCTCCAACTAATGTAAAACAACCTTAAACCTAAGTAAAAAATAAATAAACTTAGAAGGAATAAAATAAGATATGTTTGAATAAGTTATAAGTTGTTGAGAGCTTTTAGGAGGTTTGGGAGCAATTATAACAAGTTGTTATGGAGTGATAAGTCTACACAACATGAGTATAGGAATTATATAAAGTAAATAGACAATGATAAATCATAGAATTCAAGTTGTAAGAGAGTAGTGGAATAGAATATAAGCAAGGAGTGGCATAGGATAAGTGGAGAAGGCCTTTAGGATTGCATAACTTTATGAATATAGGATTGCCTGTATATATGTAAGGTTTTGATTAATAAAATGAGAAGTGTTTCCCTTGTAGACAATATTATTACATTTTTCCTATGTATATGAAAGTTTTTTTGATCATATTATGAAGATAATGTATGTACTTATGTGCTTAGACTCTTAAGATCATGACTATGTGAATGTTACAAAAATCAACAATCAAGATAAGTGGTGATATAACAAAAAACAAGGTGAGTTCATATGGTCTTATTCAAATCAAGAATATTTCATAATAATAATTACTAAATTGAATGAGTTTATAATTTTTTTGTCTTGAGACCAGTCATTATTAGTGTTATTCAAGCTTGTTAAAATCATTTTGGTATTAATTCATGCATTATTTAATGACCTGATTGGAGACAATTTATTAAGCCACAATGATCATTCTATTTATGAGATTTAGATGTATGGTTTTTACACATTTAAAAGTTCCAAAATAATTACTATTTTCCTACCTCAAACTCATGGAAGCATTTTAGGAATCTTTATTACTTTGGTGAGACATATGTGAATGGATACGGTAAAATTGTGCTATAGTGATTAGATATTTAGAATCGTAGAATAGTCTCATTTGTTATGGAATGAATTTACAATGGTTTCATTAGATATTTAGGTTTTTCATAGTATTATGAAGTAAATAAAAGTTGACTTATATATTGTTCACAAGTAGAGATCAATATGATAATTTCCTGCATATGACTTCAAAATCTTGATTTATTTCTAATATTGACTTCTAGAATTATAAGTGATAAGTGACACACACAATTGTTTTATTATATGAGTGTATGAGATTGATTATAGCCTTGGAAAGGTAAGAGGATGATCCTTATGCAAGTGTTAGTAAGATTAAAAAGTTTATATGGCTTAATTTAGTCAGAGGGCATCATAATTAATACTCTCAGTCTAAGGTATAAATATAGTATGTCACAATCATATTTTAAAGGAATTTTATTATATTTTATGCATTGTGTTAAAGAGGTGGTGAAGCGTTAATGTTGTACGTTTATATGTTTGATTACTTTGTGAAAGTAATAATCAATTAATTAAAGATCAAAACCTGTATATTTTGGTTGAATTGAATATAAGGACTCTATGGGACCGTTTATCTTCACCATATAAATAGAATGACATCAAATTTTAGGAGGAATGGAATGGAAAATATATTAGTCTTTCTTTTATTTCATTTTTGTTGGTTTGTGTTGATGATAATAATGCTATTTATGGGCATAATTATGTACAAGACTCAAAATGGCTTTATTATAGGTTTTTCCATGTTATGTGAATTTTATCTCTATTAATTGCTTGATAAAAATAACTTATGAAAATACTATTTTAAATCAAATTGAACATCAAAGATATGCAGGCTAAAATTCAGTCCACATCATTTTCAAGTATGTAGTCTCATTGAGCATGATAATAGACTTTGAACAATGAAAATAATATTGTAAGGAACAAAGTTTTTATGAGATTCAATATACTATCATTGATATTTTAATATTAACATAAATAATAAAAATTAAAGAGACCTATCATAAATAATTGACCATGATAAGCTATATATAAAAAGAGAATAAGAGTCAAGATTTGACCAAAATTCAATTTGTATGATTGAAGAGAAGGAATGAATCTAAATAAATATCAAATTGTGTTAGTGGTTGTATTTAAGTTATGAAGAATGCTATTGCAAGAAAATACACCCTTACATACCCCTTTTTGTTATAGTGTTTACAATGAGCTCCTACCTGTCACTATTAAGTACTAAAGGGTGTTCATGAAACAACCATTTTATACAAACCACTCCAATGATTTTATTACTAAAAATTCACTTTTATATTTACTACATCATTATTATCATTATAAATATGTTCTTTTTGATGAAATACATATGACCATATTACCAAGAACTATGGAGCCACCATATGTGGTCTCAATGATAAACTCCATAAAATGTAAATAAAATAATATATATTTTTAAAATGAGGATTTACCACCTTAACATCTTATAAATTTTTATTTAACACTATATATACAAGTATGTGTTTGCAATAAAATTGTTAAAAGAGTACTCATGGACAATGTTTCAAGACTAAACATTTGAAACATATCTTTCCTTTCCTTTCTTAGCATTAGGGCTATATACCTAGAATCCTTAAGTATAAGCATTAAAGTATTTGACAATATTTCATGAAAAGTATTAGGAAAAATAACATTGCATATTAATGCGGTACCCCACACATTTCCTAATTTATGTCAAGTGATGTCAAATGATTTGAATTACAACATGCATTTATGACAACCTTAGATATATAAATTATATGTGGTTCCCATATAATTTTCATGCATGCCTAAAATTAATCCACTAGGGATTTATCTACACATGTCCAATGGATACTAATCTATTCAAACATTATGAGATGGTCTAAAGAATGAATATTCCTACATAAAAATATTATGCCTCTAATTTTAGTTATCAATCTATAATAAAACATGGATATAAAAGATAAGGATTAGGACAAAATGAGCAAGGCATATCCCAACTTATTTATCCTAATCATAACATAAATAGACAAGGCTTGGGTTTTTTAACAAAATCCATAAGGAAAAAATGATCCACTCATAGTAAACCATGTATTGTATGGGCCAATACAGAATGTATGCATGTACTTAAAATGGATATACAGTTGGTAAACCCTCATTTGATTGATGAAATTATTTCATAGAAACTTGGACATTGGTTGAGTTCTCAAATGATGATTCATTTCTAGAGTACGTATGGGCATATGGGGATATCCATTCATTTTATAATAATAATAGGTTTCCTCATTAAATATATAATCATGCTTACTTTGGTGAGAGTGATGAAAGGTCAATATCCATCATGATGCACCTAACACTATTCCTAGTAGATCATATATCACAAAACAATCCACATTGCTAAATGAAGAATCAATACAATATAACTATGGAATAGGTAAAGATATTTGATCAATATTACTCACTACAATGATGTAGGAGGATGAAGGCAAAACCTATTGGAAGGTCCTACATGATTACACATATTTATTTTCTTGGGATTATTCAAATATTACTAGGTTTGACCCATCAGTGGTAATTCACAATATATTACTTTATTCAGATGCAAAAATAGTTAAACAAAAAAATTGTAAAATACATCCCAAGGTGGAATTGTTGAGCATTGTTTTTTTCTTAAGGTTTGGCATTGATGTTGTCATTGATGTCAAATGTTCTTAAGAAAGGACTTCATGAGGTCATTGAAGAATGTAGCTATAAGAGATGATATTGATCAATGTTGCAATGATTTTGAGAGTGCAATACATGTTTGGTATATTTTATTATGACTACATGAATGATGTGAATGTCAAGAGGGAATGTCTTTGTGTAATTTTTTTCAAGTACTTGAACCTAGTAAGTGACTTGAGAAGATATGTGTATAGGATGCCTAGTATTATGCATGAAGGGTCATGATGGCTTGGTGAGATGAATGAAAATAGGCATGAAGTTTTGTATGAGGTTGATTAAGAAATTATATGATACATTAGATCACTCATTTAAGTCTTAAGGTGAGCTTATAGGGGTAGAAACCATATACCTACTCTACATCTAGACCACTTATATACCTTGCCTGGTCTAATGAGGCATCATGATCTATTGTCAAGACACATGAAAGACTTATGGTAGTATTTTATCATGGTAATAGGTTTTATGGCATGTATATGAGTTTTTGATATCTTGGAAAGTGGTTAGAAGGTTAGTTTCAAGGACTAATGTGGTTTGCAGGTCAAAGTCTAGAGAGCAAAGAGAAAGATGATGGCCAAATGAGGTATGAGATTTAGATTTCAAGATAAAAATGATTATGTGAGTTTTTAAAGTGGTATGATATATTTTACCATGTGTTTTTACCAAGTTTGAGGTTAAATTTTGAGGGTTTAGACTTGAAAAAGTGTTTTAAGGTATCTTGAGTGCACAAGTTGAAGAGTTGTCTACCTAAAAAGGTTTTTTCAAGTGTTCATTGACACATGTAACCTCTGCATGAGAACCTAAGATATTCATGGTATATGGGTAAAGTTCATAGATCAAATTTATAGGAATTATTTTTTGGAATGAGGGGCTAAGCTATATGAATGATTTCTAAAAGTGGAAGATGGTTTAAACCCTCAAAGAACCCTACTAGTGACACAATATGAAATAAATTATTCTAAAGTGCTCAGAATGGATTGGTATGGATATTTTAGTGATTATATGTTATATTAAACTATCCAAATAATATATATGTGTGATTGAGTCTTCAGGTGAGTGAGTGGACCCTATAAGAAAGGCCTTGTTTTTTTGGAGATTTATTGTAGCAATCAGAGTTGACCAAGTCAAAGTTACTAAATAGATGGAGGAAAAAATTTGAGACTTTTAGTTTATGTCCATGAAGGTTTATAGATAATTTATATCCCTTAGGTTTTCTAAACTAGTCATCCAAGTTATCCAGTCACTAATAGACCTAATGATGGAAATAGTGAGAAACCCAGGCAACAGTGAGAAGATGTTTAGGAATGTGTTATCATGAAATTGGGATGAATAAAATTTCATGGAGGTTTTATTAAATAATTTTAATACATTATAAATTTTTTTATAATTTTTAAAAGTCATTTTTTTATAGTGAAAATTTTTCTCACAAGTTGACTTGTCTGGATTAGTGAGGTATGTATATAGTGAGGTTATGAGATTGGCCTGTAAGATCGATATTGCCAGTTGACCATATTATCTATCTATATAATAATGGAATAATGATATAATGTGATAATATACATTAATAATAATTTATTTAAGGCATCTACATAGTTTTTGAAGGTCATTACCACCATGACTATACTTGAAGGTATTTTGGTAGTTTTGAGTGGGCTATTTGCAGATAAGGGTTTAAATCCTTTTGACCTAAGTTGTGAAGTATAAATCATATAGTGATGTATATAAAGTAATATATATTATTTATTTATTTATTTTTTATCACCATTATATATCATCTAATTTTTGTCTTATCTTTATTAGTTTTAGATAGACTTTTTGGGTATGCATAAGCCTAATTGGGAATAGTGCTAATGGCATTCTTCAAGTGGTGGTTGAAGATAAAATGTGTCATGGAAATAACATGATCATAGTATGGTTATATTTTTTTGGAATATGAAGTTTTAATTTTTGTGTTTTATGTTTTAAAATTTTCCAATAAGATTAAAGGGCAACGTGTATTAGTAAAAACCTAATTGAATTAGGTCTCCGTAAGGCCTAAAGAAGGATTTGGTCAATTTTAGCTATAGATGACCTAATGTAATGTTTGATTCATGTTTTTTGAATTTAATAAGGAATATTTTGTGTAAAATATAAGTTATAAATTATTTATAGCCAACCAAGAGGTGTATGCGCAAGAGCCTAATATAAGAACAAGGCTTAATATGTCTAATTTACTAGTTAGAGGATGAGTGAGTTGAAGCAAAGGATATATTACTTTGAAGATATAAAGGAGGTATTTTAGACCATAAAAATGGTGAAAATAAACTATCATGAATATATAATAGGGTTATTTTATATGAAAATCAAGGTCAGATGATCTAATCAATTCAAGAAGAGGGCTTGTTGAGCGAAGAGGTCTAAAAGGTAGTTTGAGAGGGATAAGAGAGTGAAAAGCTGAAGAGATGGTCATCATAATTTGGTTGATAAAAAATATGAAATTAAGGTGATAAAATTAATTATTTGGTTGAGTTGGTGTTGATTCATCGAGGGGGTTGGTGTTTACTTATAAGTGGGTGCTTGCTAAAGCCTAGCTGGGTTGGTGCTTAGCTAGTCGGGGTTGGTGCTCCATGTGATGTTAGTGATTCACTCAATTTGATATTTTGAATTATAATACTATAGTAAATTTGAAAATATCATTGGGTTTTTTTCCCCTTGAGGTTTTCCCACTCATATGTATGTTTCTTATGTTATACTCATGTGAATAACTCTTTATGCATTGATACATCTTTGTATTAATTTGATGGTTCAAGGAATGTTAAAGTACATGTGAGAGAAAGTTTTTGTAATATCCCCTTAAAATAGGGAATATAGAAAGACAAAAGCTCTGAACAAAGATATGATTTTGCAGAATAAATTCAAATAAATAATAAACCACAGTAAATCTCTTAACTTGCTAATCAATGATCTTATTTATTTGTCCAGATGATTACAGTAGATGTCCTCTGTCATGCTTATAAAGGAATATTCAAATATGGTCTTAAAACCTTGATCTTTTACAAAACTAAAAATAAAACCTAAATTTTGGAACAACTCGAGTTCGCTGTGTCGACACACAATCACTGACGTCGGTTATAAGGCCATCATCGGTCGATAAACTGCCGTTGTCAGTCTCTGTCAGTCGAATTCTCTGTCGATGTTAGTTTGTAGATGGCTGATGTTGGTCTTTGTGGATCTCTGCTTGCTGATGTTGATCTTTATGTGAATCTGTACGGATCTGTATGGACTTTGTACGGTTGCCAATAAAGCACACCCTGTTTGTTTCAACCCCTGATCTGAAGATATATGGCTCTAATACAAAAAAATATTTATCTGTATAATTTATTGAATCAAACTTAATAAAATAAATACTTGAAATACTGTGATAACTTCTATGTGAAGTTATCTCTCAAACCTGTAAACCTTTGTGATAACTTTTGTATGAAGCTATCTCTCAATTTGGCAATAAATCAACTGATCTTTCACAACCTCTGAATCACACACACTGAAGAGTGGATGTTCTCCAATGTAAATGGAATCTTGGAACCCTTGGCTCAGTATTCACAGAATAATTCTTCAAAATCAATAGTCAATAATCAATGCATAATCAATAATGGTCTCCATGAGAAACCCTTATACCCTAAAAAAGATGTGCTTGCCCTAATTAGGGTTTTCTTAAATTAGAAATAGGGTTTCTTAATTAAAAATAGGCCAAATAATTAATATTTGATTAAATCAATCAGATATTAATATCTCCCTCAATACATATCAGATCCTCAAACTGACTGAAGCTAGTGAATCAAGGAGTGATTCTGCACATGACCATACCAAAACAAGGGCGCTCTGCTGCATGTCAAATATCCCTAAATAATAGGAGCTCAAGTAAACATGTCTGAAAGAGCCTAAATGAAAGCCAACTATAGGAATTCTGCTAATCAAAGCCAAGCCAATCTCCATCATGACCCTCTATCCATCTTATCAGCCTATGAGGGTCGCATAATAGGCTAATCATCAAGTCTGTCGATGTCCACTAAAAAAAAGGGGGCATGACAATTTTAAGAGACTGATTCACCATACCTCTTATTCATTGTGTTTCCAATAATTATTTTTAGATCTTGTTCCTTTGAAAAAATTCTAATAGCTTGAAGGTGATCCTAAGAAACTTAAGATGTCTTATGATCAAAAGGAAGAAGATAACATGTATGATGAATAAGTCTACTATGACAGTGAAGAAGAAGAAGATGAAGTAGATATTGAAGTTGAGCTCATAAGTTCCCTTGATGATTTAAGGTATCAAAATAATACTATAAATGATCTCAGGAGTTGATTAGAAGGTGTCAACATAAGGTTTAGTTCAAATGAAGTTGAGTATGACCCATTAAAGATAGAGCTAGATTCATTGAAGGTTGAGAATGAGAAGCTCATAGACAAGATGAGCAAGTTTGAGAGAAATAATGAGAATTCAAAACAAGTCAGGAGTACCAACATGAAAAGACCAATTATGAAACCCAATGTAATAAAGGATAAGTCATCATGGGACCATGGGAAAAGGAGTAATCAGTTAAGAGGTAAGTACAAAAATATTATTTTCTATATCTATCATAATATAGGACACATTTTGAAATTCTACTCTAATAGAGTTAAAAGGACCTAGAGATTCAACAATACATATGAAGCTCCTATAATGGATGAGAAGAATCAAATATTGGTATGGAAGCCAAAGTAAGTTTGGAGTAATCATATTGAGCTCAAGAGTTAAGATGGACTATTTTCTAGGGAGGAATAAAAGACCAAAGAAGATTCTATGCTAGCTCATACTGCTTTTCACATTCAAGATGAAGGCATGGAATAGTATATATATAGTGGTTTCTCAATCCACATAATAGGATATATAAATAAGTTCATCTCATTAAAAAATAATATTATAGGAACAATGAGGTTTGGAGACAACATAAATACCAATATAATTGGCAAGGGTTGAGTTTGGACAATGAGAAGTCCAATATATGAAATGTGTTGTATGTGGAAGGTTTGAAACATAAACTTCTTAGTGTAACTCAAATTTGTAATCAAGGACACACACTAACCATTCATGAAAAATGGTTCAAGATAAGGAGAGCTAAATCAGGAAGGCTAATTTCCAATTCTAAGAGGATTGAGAATAATCTATATGTCTTGAATGAGATCAAGAAGGAGAGATGCTTTATGAGTAAGATGGATGAAATTTGGATAAGGAACAAAATGTTAGGTCAGTTAAACTTTGATAACCTAGTCAAGATAAGCACTAAGAGTTCTATGAAGAACATGCCTAAGATCACCAAACCTACAAACATACTTTGCAAGGCATGCCAACATGGTAAGCAGAATAAAAAAAAGGTTCTATTCCAAAGAGTACTCTACTACAAGACCCTTGGAGTTAATACAAACTAATCTCTATGGGCCTATAATAATTCAAATCAGTAAATGATATAGCTACTTCATGTTAATCGTAGATGATTACACAATAATGACTTAGATTGCATTCTTTAAAGAAAAGTTAGAAGCTCTTGATAAGTTTAAGGCATTCAAGGCTTTTGTTGAGAATGAGAAGAATGGGAAGATCTAGTACCTAAGATATAATAGAGGAGGAGAGCTTTTGTCTAATGATTTTTATGACTTCTATGAGGTTAATGGAATAAAGAGATAATTCTTAGTAGCTAGGACACCTCAACAGAATGGGGTAGCAGAAAGGAAGAATAAGACAGTTCAAGAGATGGATAGAACTATGCTAAATGAGTATATATATTATCTAATGGATATTGGAGAGAGGTAGTAATCAATTAAGTCTACATTTTGAATAGAGAATAGATAAGGACTAATGGCAAAAATACTCCTTATGAACTATGGAAGGGAAGACCTACCAATGTGGAACACTTTAGAGTGTTTGGGATAAAATGTTTCATCAAAATAGATGATGAAGAATTTGGAAAGTTTGATTCTAAATATGATGAATAAAAATTCTTAGGATACTCATTAATGATCTCAATTTATAGATGTTATAACAAGAGGATACAAAAGATAGTGGAAAGCACCAATGTGAACATTGATGAGACAAGTAAATCACACTCATAGTTAAAGGACACTTTAGAGAATCTACAATTAAAGAATAAAGAGGAGACTATACAGGTTAATGAGGAAGAATAAGAAGTTGAAGAGATACATGAATAAAAAAAACCCTCAAGACAAATTCAAAAAGATCACTCTAAATCACAAATCATTGGCAAAAAAAATGAAGGTATGCAAACAAGGAGAAGATTGGCAAGTAATCTAAATCAAGAAAATGTTTCTCTATTATCCAAGATTGAACCTAATAATATTATAGAAGCAATCAAAGAATTTTTTTGGATAGAAGCTTTGAATGAGGAGTTAGACCAAATAGAGAAGAATGAGACTTGGGAACTAGTTCCTAGGCCTAAAGACAAGAATGTCATTGGCATAAAATGGATGTTTAAAGTCAAGTTGAATGAAGATGGATAAGTAACTAGGAAAAAGGATAGATTGGTATGAAATGGATATGCACAAGTTGAAGGGGTAAAATTTGAGGATAAATTTACACCATTAGTAATATTGGAGGCCATCAGATTATTTCTAGCATATGTAAGATTTAAAGGGTTCAAGGTATACCAAATGAATGTCAAATCTACCTTTTTGAATGAGAATTTGGAAGAGGAAGTTGTACATTAAGAAACCTAAGGGATTCTCACTATCAGATGATAAATACCATGTTTACATATTGAAAAATTCTCTCTATGTTCTAAATCAAGCTCCTAGAGCTTGGTATGCTAGGTTGGATAGGTATCTATTGGATCAAGGATTCAAAAGAGGAGTTATAGATAGTAATCTTTACATAAAAATAGAACATGACCATTAGCTAATAGACATCATATTTGGTGGAAATAATGAGTAAATGACCAAGGAATTTATATAGGTGATTAATAAAGAGTTTGATATGTCCATGCTAAGATAACTATCAGTCTATCTTTTGTTACAAATCACTTAATCTGTAAATGATACATTCATATCACAAGCCAAGTATATAAGAGAGATCTTGAATAAGTTTGAGATGGAAGATTGCAAGGTGGTTAGTACACCCATGATCACAAGGTGTAAGTGAAGTGAGGAAGATCAATTTTCATCAATCAAAAGTCATATAGTTCAATGACTTGAAGTTTGTTATACACCATTACCTCTAGACATGACATCATATAAGCAGTAGGTCTTGTGCAAAGGATTAAGTAAATCCAAAGGAGAATTATCTATAAAAAATAAAAGTATACTTAGGTATCTTAAGGGGACTATGGATTATGGGTTGTGGTATAAAATAAATAAAGAGTTCAATTTGATAGCCTATATAGATGCAAACTAGGCAATACGTTTAGATAATAGGAAGAGTACCAGTGGAGGAGATTTAGTCTTAAGTGGGTGCCTAGTTTTATGGATAAGTAAGAAGAAACCATCATTAGCATTATCCACTTTTGATTTTGAGTGCATTACAATATCTTCATTTTGTACTTAGGTCTTATGGATGAGATAGACCCTAAAAGACTACAAAGTGGAGTATGATGGTCCTATCCCTCTCCATTGTGATAATACAAGTGTTATAATTGTCTCAAAGAACCCTATCATACACTCAAAGACCAATAAAATTAACATAAGGTATCATTTTATAAGAGAGAAGGTAAGTGAACAAAGTGTTAGACTTAAATATGTTTCTACATAGGATTAAATTGTAGACATTTTGACCAAACCACTTCTAAATGTATTATTTGAATACCTAAGACAAGAATTGGGTGTAATTCATGTCCCTATAAATCATTGAGGATGTAAAGTACTTAGAGGGAGATAATCATGCTCATTATCTCAAATAATATGTGATTTTTTCTAAAAAGGTATGCATAGAGATAGGGGAAGCATGCATATATTATGTCTCATAAACTCATAGTTATGTGTCTTGAGTATTTTGGTTGCAAAGAGTATGATCCAAGGAGTTGTAGATATCACTTTGTTATTTATCTCAAAGGGGGAGAAAGACTAGGATGGGGAGATAATAATGATGAATTTCTAGTGTATTTTTCCATCAATAATAAAGGGGGATATTTTTTAGCATTGTTCTTGTTTTTGAGGTTTGACATTGATGTTGTCATTGATATCAAAGGTTCTTGAGAGAGGATATTGATAAATGATTTAGTGATTATAAGAGTGTAATAAATGTTTGGTATATGTTATTATAACTACATGAGTGATATGAAGGTCATCATGGAAGGTCTTTGTGTTAAAGTTATTAAGTTCTTGAACCTAGTAAGTAACTTGAGAAGGTTTGTGCATAGGATGCCTGGTCTTGTGCATGAAGGGTCATGATGGATTAGTGATATGAATTAAAATAGGAATGAAAGGTTGTATGAGGTTTTTTGATCATGTATATGAATAATTAGAGCACTCATTTGAGTCTCAGAGTGAGCTTGTAGGGGTAGGACTTACAGACCTAGTCTGCACCTAGACCACTTCTAAACATTATCTAGCCTAATGAGGAATCATGATCTATTGTCAAGACACATGAAATATTTGAGCATGGTAATAGGTTTTATGGCTTAAATATGAGGTTTTGAGATATTTGATAGTGGTTATAAGGATAATTTTAAGGACTAATGTGGTTTATAGGTCAAAGTCTAGAGAGCAAAGAGAGAGATGGTGGCCAAATGAGGTATGAGATTCAAATTTCAAGATAATAATGAGTATGTGAGATTTTTAAGTGGTATGATAAATCATCCCAAGTGTGTTGACCAATTATGAGTCAAAATTTAAAGGTTTAGGCTTGAAAAAAGTGTTATAAGGTCTATCGAGTGCATAAGTTGAAGAGTTGTCTACTTGAGAAGGTTTTTTGAAGTGTTCATTGACAAATGTAACCTTTACATGAGAACTTGAGATATTCATCGTATATGGGGAAGGGTCTAAGATAAAAATTATAGGTATTAATTTTTGGAATGAGGGGCTAAGATTTATGAATGATTACTAATAGTGGAAGATGGTTTAAACCCTCAAAGAACCCTAATAGTGACTTGATGTGCAAAAAGTTGTCCTAAAGTGCTCAAAAGGGATTAGTTTGGATATTTTAATGATTTTAGGTTGTATTAAATTATCATAGGAATATCCAATTGTGATTGGGTCTTCAAATGAGTGAGTGAACCCTACAAGAAAGGCCTTGTTTCTAGGAGATTTGTTGTAGTAGTCAAAGTTGACCAAGTCAAATTTGTTAAGTGGATGGAGGATAAAGTTTGAGACTTTTATTTTGTGTCGATGAAGGTTTTTTTAAAATTTATAAAAATTAGGAGTGATAAACTAGCCATCCAAGTTAGCAAGTCTCTAACAGACCTAATGATGAAAATAATGAGAAACCTAGGCAATAGTGAGAAGATGTTTAGGAATGTGTTATCATGGAATAAGGATGAATCCAAGTACATGGAAGTGTTTTTAATTAATTTTAATACATTGTCATGTATTTTATATGTTTTTGAGGTCAGTGATTATAGTGAAAAAATTGCTCACAAGTTGACTTGTCTGGCTCAATGAGGCCTATATACAGTGAGGTTATGAGATTGGTATGTAAGACCAATATTACCATTTGAACACACACACACACACACACACACACACACACACACACACACACACACACACACACACACACACACACACACACACACACACACACATTATATATAATAGGATCATATACATGCATAAAAAGTAATTTAAGTTATCTACATAGGTGTTGAAGGCCATTATCACCATGATTGTACTTGAAGGTATTATGGCAGTTTTGAGTGAGCCATTCACAAATAAGGGTTTGAGTCCTTTTTCCATAAGTTTTGAAGTATAAATAATATGGTGATGTATATGAGGTCATATATATTATGTATATGTGTTTTATTTCCATGATTTATCAACTAATTTGTGTTTAATCTTTAGTAGTTTAAGATAGACTTTCTGGGTATGCACAGGCCTAATTATGAATAGTGCTAATGGTGTGCTTCAAGTGGTGGTTAGAGATAAAACGTATCATGGAAATAAGATGAGTATATTTGAGTGACAAATTTTAAGTGTTATTTATTTGTGTTGCATTTCAAAATTTTCTAATAATATTAAAGGGTAACATGTACTAATGAAGACCTAATTGAATTAGGTCTCCTTAAGACCTAAAGAAGGATTTGGTCCGTTTTAGCTATGGGAAGCATAATGTAATGTTATATTCATGTATTTGGCATATATTAAGGGATTTTTTGTGGAAAAAATAAGTGATTAAGTGTATATTAATGACCAATAGGTGTATGAGCAAGAGCCTAGTATAAAAAAAAGGCCTATAGGCCTAATTGATTAGTTAGAGGATGATTGAGTTAAAGTGAAGGATATAGTACTTTGAAGAGATTAAAGAGGTATTTTATACCATAATAATGTTTTATATAAAATTTAATTAATATATAATATGGTTATTGTGTATTAAAATCAAGGTCAGATGACCTAATCAAGTCAAGAAGAGGGCTAATTGAGTGAAGAGGCCTAGAAAGTAGTTTGAGAGTGATAAGAGAGTGAAGAGATAAAGATATGGTAATCATCAGTTGATTAAGAAAAAAGGTGATAAAATAAATCAATTGGTTGAGTTGGTGATGAGTCATCTAGGGGGTTGGTGCCTCCTTGTAAGTGGATGCTTGTTAAAGCCTAACTAGGTTGGTGCTTAGCTAGTTAGGGTTAGTACTCCATGTGAAGTTGGTGCTTCACTAAATTTGATATTTTAAAATATATGAATATATTAAATTTGAATATATGAGTGGGTTTTCTTCCCCTTGAGGGTTCCCCATTCACATTTATGTTTTTTATGTTATGCTCATGTGAATGACTCTTTATGCATTGTTATACATTTGTATTGATTTGATGGTTCAAGGAATGTTAAAGTATATGTGAAAGAGATTATTAAGAGACTAATCCACCCCCACACCCCCCTTAGTCATTGTGTTTCCAATAATAATTACTAGTCAAATATTAAATTCAAAAAATCCTAGATGCGAGCTTCATAAGAGCCATTTCACATTCTAATTGGGTTTCTAACATTGTACCCATCATCAAGCCTAGTGGTGACATTCAATGTTGCAATGATTATAATGACTTAAAAACATCTTGTCTGAGAAATGAATTTCCTTTACCCAACATCAAAATGACTATTGATTTTATAGCTATATATGAGACATTATAGTTTATGGATGGTTTTTCTATAAATAATCAAATAAAAATTAACCTAGCATACTAAGAAAAAAATAACATTTACAACCCCATGAGGAATTTTTTTTATATTGTCATGTATTTTGGACCAAAAAATGTAGGAGTAACATATCAAATGGAAATGGTACATATTTTACATAATTTTATCAACAAAACTATTGAGGACTATGTCAATTATTTACTTGTAAAATCTAAACACCAATAAGATCATGTTGTAGATTTAAGAGAAATATGTAAACACTTATGAAAGTTCAATGTGTGTTTAGGTCCAAAGAAATGTGTTTTTAGATTATCATCTAGAAATATATTGGGGTACATTATCTCCTATCAAGGAATTTAGGTTGACAAAAAAAAAGTAAAATCTATTATTGAGATACCACCTCTAACCAATTTAAATTACTTTTGATATTTATAGGGCATAATTCAAGTAATTCAACATTTCATTACTCAGTTAGTTGATAAAATGATTCCTTTCACATGATTTCTAAAAAAAGACACAAAATTCATATGAGATGATGTTTGTCAATAATATTTTGACAAAATAAAGGACTCTTTAACAAATCTATTGGTACTTATGCCTCATAAACCAGATCAACCAATACTCCTTTATATCTCATCAACTCATGAGGCCTTGAGGGATATATTAGCACAATATAATGATGACCATCAAGAATTCATTATTTATTATGTAAGTCATGAATTGGCTTATTATGAATGAAAATATACCACAATGGAAAAATTAAGTTGCATTAGTATTTTATATGCAAAAATTACAACATTAATTGATCAACAATGAGATCTATGCTATAATTAAAGAATATCCCTTGAAGTTTCTCATAAACAAAATCCACCTAATATTATGGATAGATAAATAGGTGATGTAGCTCATAGAATTTAATCTCAAGTTTATATCTAAAAAATTAGTAAAATTCTAAGTTGTAGCCAATCAACTAACAATGACCCCATTACTTAATCCATTCCAAATTATCAAGCCTTTTTGTGATGACTTCAAAGTATATAATATATCCAACAACCCATGGAAAATGTTCTTTGATGTATTTAAATATATGGTAGGTGCAGGTGTAGCTATCATATTTTTTACCCCCTTGGGTAGATACATTAAATTATCTTATAGATTAGCCTTTTCTTGAACCAATAATATAGTAGAATATGAGGCATCTATAATTGGATTTTCCATAGCAACAAAACTTCATATCAAGGATATAAAAGCTTTTGATGACCCTTAATTGGTCATTAATTAAGTTACTAATCATTACTAAACTAAATAACAATACTTACTTCCATATAAAGACACAGTGGATAGAGCAAAAGAAAAATTTGACACATTTTATATTGATAGTATCTCACATATGGATAGCCATCACACAAATATAATGGCTAGTATGACATCCTTAATACATTTAGATATCAATGATGATTTCATAAAATCTAAAATGCAATAGTGTCACCAACTATCCATTACGTCAAATAAAAAGGATGCCTGATTAGTTCTTGTCATAACACATAATTATAAAAATAAAAATGGTATAATGACATTTATAAATTCTTATACCAAGATTACATACCAGATCATTTTACATGGAATGACAAATATAGAATACAATGAGAGGCACTTTTTTATGTTATCATTGGAAATGATTTATTCAAATTAAGTTTTGATAGGAAATTAATTCACTACCTAAACAAAGATGAAGCATGAATTGAATATTATAATGTATGATAGTGAGTGTGTAGGACACTTCAGTGACTAGGCCATGTACCAAAAATTATTACTCCAAGGTTATTATTATCATACAATGAAACATACATGTATTGATCATGACAAATTATGTTTACAATGCTAGAAATATAACAACTTAAATCATGCTCCATATCATGAATTACAATCGATCATATCACCATGACCCTTATAATTATGAGGTTTTGATTTGATTGTAAAAATAAATCCCATATTCATAGGTGGTTGCAAATTCATAAGCACAACCACATAATTTTTAACCAAATGGGTGGAGGCCATTCTACTTGAATTTACCACTGGAGATGACATGTGCATATTTTTAATGCCTAATATTATAACCCATTTTGGTATACCTTCAACAATAATTATTGATAATATATCATCATTTAAAAATAAAAAAAATGAATTAATTTTAAAAAAGATACAAAATGAAACATACATTTTCTACACCTTATTACCCATAGGGTAATTGTCAATCAGAAGCAATAAATAAAACCATTGTCAAAATCCTTTGAAATTTTTTGAGTGATATAGTATATATTGACACCACTATATGGTGTATTCCTTATAGTCATATCGTACTAGTGTTTGCACACATACCTATTCTACACCCTACTCATTAATTTATGGTATAGAGGAAACTCTACCTATTGAAATTGAAATACCATATTTGCATGTTTTTCTTAGGGATATTATAAAAGATAATGAATATCATGAAAAATGATTAAATTAGTTATAAAAACTAAGTTTAAAACATATAGGCTATTGAAAATTTACAAGTATATCAAGATCATGTCAAATGAGCATTTAACAAAAAGGTTAGGCCATGTGAATTTTATATGGGTGACTAGGTATTAAAATTAAATCAAAAGAATACTAATGAAAAAATATAAGAAAGGAAATTTAAAACCAAATTGGTTGGGCCCATTCATAGTTACAAAAAATTGGGAAAAGGCATATACCGCCTGACTATAATTAATAGAAAAACTCTCAAGAATGCAATTAACATTATTCACTTATAGACACCCATTTTGGTAAGAGTAGACATATTTTTAGTCTTTTTATATGTATATACATTTTCAATAAGAATTATACATCTAGTGACATGATCTATTAGGGACCTCATTGGTTCCATCTTATTTCACATGATTTACCTAACCCTTGGGAAGATCTCCCATAATTAGACCATATACCACTACCAAAGGTAGCCTCTTCAATTTAATTGTTACCAAGATAGACCACATGAAATATTATGAATTTTGTTAGATAAATGATTAATCAGACTCCCTCCTAATTCACATTACCCACCTCACAAATTTGAGAAGGCAAAAAGACAACACTTTTGCACTTATCACAGTGTTAATGGTCATCGAGATAATGAGTGTTTTACTCTCAAGCAAAATTTTATATAGTTAGTCGATCATGGAATCATTTCATATAGAAAATACATATCTAGACCTATTCCACATACTTCTCCTATATGATCATATAATAAGGTCAATACATCCCATGTTGAGCCCTACAAGGAACACATGGTCCATTGGCCTTCACAAAATATGACCTATAGTAGAAGTCCTTCTCCTAGTATACTCTCTACTAGGACTAATCTCTCCCAAAGTAATCCTATCAAGGAACCATTGGTCATTAAGATCCTTCATATAGAGACATAGGGAGAAGTTAAACCTACATATTATATATGGGTACCTAAATAGATACATACAAATGCATAGGGTATTTATACATATACTTTAGAGATGACTAAAGAAACACAATCCATAGTCCCATTTTCATATGATCATTATAGTTAGGCTTTCCTATATCCATCTATATTTAATTGCATACAATGATTTATTTATTGCTAAATAAAATACACACATATCAAAAATACACATACTTATTACACAAATTTACCAAATCCTAACATACACCATGGAAATAAATTGAATTAAAAACTATATGACTAATAGAGAATTAAAAATTATAAATCTATTCGATACCAAATACATCCCATGTGAACAATGTCACACACACACACACACACACACACACACACACATGTATGTATATATATGTATATACATGTGTGTGTGTGTATATATATATATATATATATGTATATATATATATATATATATATGTATATATATATATATGTATATATATATGTATATATATATATATATATATATGTATATATATATATATATATATATGTATATATATATATATATATGTATATATATATATATGTATGTATATATATATGTATGTATATATATATGTATATATATGTATGTATATATATATATACATACATATATATATATATATAGATATATATACATATATATATATATATATATATATACATATATATATATATATATACATATATATATATATACATACATATATATATACATACATACATATATATACATACATATATATATATATATACATATATATATACATATATATATATATATACATATATATATACATATATATATATATATATATATATATATATATATATATATAATTTGATACAATGTTTATACAAATAATCATATCAATCATAATTTGGGTCATATACCCCAGGTTATACTCCTCATCATTATCAACATCTACAAATCCATCACATCTAGATTTAGATGCACCAAGATCAAACTATTAGTCCCCATGCACGTGATAGCATGTGTACTCTCTCCTTGAAATAAACTAGGTATTATACTATCTCCTCATAATCTCATCTCAAAGTATCATAATGATCAATGATCATCTACATAATCTTAGTGGAAATCTATTGAGGGATGTTTTGTCTATCTACCTTCATACATAACTTCTCACACTCTGTGGGTGTAATATGGTATGCTACCAAAACTCTCATAATAGGATCAAAAAATAATTAATGTGCACTATAAATGTTAAAAACTCTCTAAATAAATATGTTTGTAGCTACATCCATAGTCAAACTATGAGTGAGGTCCTATATCACCTTATCCACCATAGTTGACCACTCCTAGTTACCTACACACATTTGAGATACAACACTAGTTAGGTAAATATATAAAAAAAACAAATAATTTTATAACCAAATCAAATGTAAAACTTTAAACTATGGTTCTCACATGTGGCCCTAATGTCCACCTCATCTACTGGTGCTAGTCTTATAGGATCATTGTCTCCTACCTCACCACCTATCTCTCCTATGCCACCACCCTATGCCATAGGAATGATACCTAAAGCTATAACTAAAATATCAAACAACAAAGGCCATTAGGATCTAGACCACCATTGTACATACCCATCAATATACCCCACATCATCTCTTTCTACCAAGGGAATTATGGGACTCAAAATTTCAAATTTTAGAAAAATCAAAATTACTAATAAATCATAATAAATCCTACTTACTAGCTCAAAAAAATCCTAGCTAGTTAAGGCAATCTAGAGAAATCAAATAGTATCAGGTGAGGGGATATTCCACATTTAATTTTTATTATCTAGACATGGAGCTCAAAATTCAAAACAATTCAAAATTAAAATGATTTAAAATTTCTATTACAACCTGCCTAATATACCACTTTTGCACCAACTTAAAATCTACATATCTTGAACCCTAGGTATCTAAATTCATAACAAGTTATGTTGGGATCTAGAAAATGAGCCCTTCTATATTATTTTAAATTTGAAAATTTTAAAACACTACCAAAAATAATGTTACACGTTATTCTCCATAATACTTTCAAAATAATATCAAGTAAATTATATCAAACATATCATATGTTTTACTTTTGCAAGGAGACAACCAATAAACATTATATCCTCTCCTCCCAAAATGGGGGGAATGTTAGTAGGGTCATGTTTATAAACATGTTATACATAATAAAATATAGTTTAACATTCTTTGGATTTAGTGGGGGCATGCCTTGGAAGTATGTCCTCCACACCTATTCAATATTCATCATTCCCAATTTATAATTGGGGCATGTTTTAGAAAACATGTCCTCTACATTGGTAATTATATCAATTTTTATATTTATACATAAATAGTTTGGGCATGATTGGAAGATTTTTTTCCACACTTACACAATTTCCATATTGGAAAAAACATACACAATATATGACTTAGATTCATAGTTGTGGTAAAATTACATACATTTTACCATTTTCTATACATAATTTCAACATGAGACATATCTAGGTTGCATATGCTAAGAAAAATATGCCAAATATTAAAAAATACAAATTAGTTCAACTTATAAAACTATTTTATGGACTATTAACATAATATAAAACTTTTATGTACTAATAACCTAACATACTGATACCCCGATCGAGCATTCATAGACTGTATTGAGCCTTACCCATCTACAATGCTTGGTTCTTATTTTTCGTGTGATTATATGGATTAAATCATCCAATCTCATCAATTTTTTTTGTGAACTTAGTTACATCACTTACCCTATATTGAGTTATACATATACATATCTTTTTCACTTGAGTTATACTCATCAAGAAATGATACTCTCGATAGCTGAAGCACCACTCTTCCTATCCTAGGTTGGGGCAATATCACCTCCTAACTCTCCCTACTACTAATACAACACCATCATAATGTGACACACTTTACCACTTGTAGACTCACTCATCTTCCTATCTATAATATGGATGAGGTTGAAATCCCCTATCTACTTCTATAGTTTCCATCACTCTAGAACCATTTACTACATGACACATACATAGGTGTAATCTATCCATGTTATTTTTTTAAGTTAATTTTTAGTATTACTTACATACATATCATATACAATAATTTAGTTTTTTGGCATATGTTTGGTTGAAAGTAATGTTCAAAATTAAATATTCAATAAAAACTCAAGAAAAGACAAGGTGTGTTATCCACACCATGGTATGCATTTTATTTTCCTTTAAACTAGTAATTCTAGTTTTTATTACATTACTAGATTAATGGGGGCAAAATGTAGATACCCATTTTTATACAAGTAAACATATTTCTAGTTTTCTTGTATGTATATACCTTTTCACTAATAATTATAAATCTATTGACATGATATCTTAGGGACTCTTCTATTCCATCTTATTTCACTTGATTTAGCTACCCATTAGGTTTGTGTTTTATATTTGTTTGTCTTCATACAGTGTATATTAGGGATCCCTACCTATTATACCTGATTTATATATGTTTTTAACCCCTAGACACTTACCTCCTTTATAGACACTAGAATCGATGTTAGTGTCTTACTTTAATTCATCTGTCTGGGTTTATCTTTTTATCTTATTTCATACCTTTTACTTTATGACTATTTTGTTATCGCTCTTTACCCATCCTATGGTTAGCTTTTTTCATATCACTAGGTTCTAATTCAAAGTCAAAAGGTATATATATATATATATATATAAAGACTATGGTCTAATTAACACACCTACCAATTTGATAAGGCAATTCTTTAATAAGAAAGTATTGTTTATTTCAAGCTATCAAATTTTACTATAGCGCTAAATCAAATTCTATATCTCTAATACAACTATTGACCAAATTTTGGTCCTTCAGGGAAAAATTAGACACCCCCATTTGTAAAACATTATCTAAGTCTATACCTTTGTCCAAGTCCAATATGTAGGTTTCATTCGAAAGAGGTATTCTTATACAATACATAAAAAACCCAAGTGTTTTCCTTTTGAAAGCTTTGTTCTTTAGTCTTTTGGCTAAGTCCTTTGTGATGAATTATTTTGGGTTTTTGTTCTAAGACTTTGCTGAATTCTTTATGAATTTTTTCTTGAGGCTTTTTTCCTTAAGTGTCTTTCTTTCAGACTTTTCATTCGGTGGAATTATTTTGAGAAAATTGTCCAAAGGAATTGTTTCAGGCATTTTTTCCAAAGCAACTTTCTTGAAGGGTATCTTTCTCACAAGAAATGGTCCATTTCAACTTTTTTGAAAGAATTGTTTCAGATTTTTTGTTTGAGACATCTTTTTGAAAGGTACTTATCAGAAAGCCTGAAGGAAATTTCAACTTTCTTGAAGGGTATTTTCTTTGGAAAGTGGACATTTACAAATCTTTTGAAGGGTCACTTTAAAATCTTTCAAAGGGTCACTTTCAAATTTTTTAAGTGGCACTTGCATTTTTAAAGGATCATTTCATTTTTGCAAAGGACACTTTCATTTTTGTCAAAGGATACTTTACAACTTTTCTAAAGGGTAGGTGACAACTTTTCCAAAGGACTTTTTTAGGCTAAGTGGACACTTTCAAATTTTTTAAAGGGCATTTCAACTTTCCCAAAGGGATGTTTTCAAAAAGCCCAAAATATTATTTCCATGGGAGAGTGGACCATTTCAAAAATTTGAAGGGTATTTTCCTTTCGGAAGAGACATAATTTTTTTGAAGAGTCACTTTAAAAAAGTTGAAGGGTATGTTTCCTTTCAAAAAGGGTATTTTTCACTTTTCCAAAGGGTCATTTCAAAGAATCAAAAAGGGCCAAATAGAAAGTTTGAAGGAATTCTTTCAGAGAAATTATCCAAAGATTTTTTTAAAAAAAATTGAAAAGGTGCCAAATTCCATCTCCTTTAGACATTTTATCCATAAAAATTGTTTAAGGCATAAAGGACTAAGTGAAAATCTAAAGGAAAAGAACAAAAGAGACAAAAGACCTGAACAAATTCTTTTGAGAAAGTGTCAAGACAAAAAGTTCAAAGACAAATTGCTATAGATAAATTATATGAAAGAAATAATTGAAAGGTGATGACCTACATAACATCAATTTTAGACTACAAAAGCTAGCCATTAGAGTTTAAAAGAAAGGATTAGTGGGAACTTGAAGGTGAGGAAAAGAGATAACAAATGGAAAAATATAATTGAGGCATTGGTTTAGTTGTAAAAAAAGTAACTAATGTTTTTGGTTCAATTATAACTCATTGTAACAGATCTATTTGGTGACATGACATAGCTCGCCCACTTCTCTCCCATGCAAATGTAACTGATTCTTTCAGGATGACACATGTCTAAGTGACCCTTGGAATTCCTTTGATTGATTTACCTCTCAAAGCTATATATATGCAATCTCTTGGCTCATTTCATAGCCTTCACTAGTTATGGTGAAACTTTATCCAGATTTGTACTTGTAGAACTCTTGAAGAAATAATACAAGTGTGATTTCCTCTCATATGTTGTAATATTGAGTAATGATCAAATCATTATTGTTCTAGTCTAGTGAAAGATTGTCTTTTCTAGCTTGTACTCTTGATGGTCTACCAATTTATAGGAAGGAGATTGTTATAGGTCTTTGCTAGTATTCTTTTCTAAGTGTAGAGATATCTTAGAAGGGATTCATGACTATATATTTCTTTGGATCATTCATTTCCTTCTTAAGAATCATATACCTTATCAAATATAGCATATGAAATATTGATGTATCAATGGTTCCTAAGTCGTGAGTCTTGTGTAAGAAAACATCCTTGTTTACCTTTAAGTAGTGGATTTTTAGTCAAATAGGAGGATAATACATATTGGTGCATCACAATTTTGTTTCCTTAACTATTTTTCTTATCCCTTTTCATATACACTTGATATATTAGAGAGAGTTTTAAAGGTGCATCAAGGGGAGCTATCCCCTAATCTAGAGATTCATCTCAATGGAATTGTCACCCACAGTAAGAGAGATGATTCCATTTTGCCACTTGGATGAGTAAAACTGAGCATATGTTCAAGGGTGCAAATCCAAGAATCAATAGTTTTTGGCATGCCCAATGGGATAATTTTTCCAAGGAGTTAAATAATTCTTGGTGTGTTATTCAATCAATCAACATTTTGTGGACATTTAAATCAACACCAATGGTTATTCTAAGTTGAATTAGCTATTCAAGCAACCTTAATGCATCAAGAAATCATATTTGGTATGTATAATCCCATTTTTGAGTAGTATAGATCTTGTGTTCCTTCATATAGTTTTGATCAATCTCATGTTGTTCATGGAATCACCTCAAGCATTCCTCCTCACTATCCTTCTCCTAGTGAATTCAAGAGTGCTAGGGAGATAATGTTAGAATTTGAGAAGCAAATTTTGGAAATAGATAGGTTGAATGAGTGAAATAGATATCAACAAGAGTTTATGTACAAGGAGGAATGCTTGTTTAATAATCGCAAGTCATGTAATCCATGGAGGAAAAACTAGTAAGGTGGAGAATTCAATCCACTCAAGGCAATTGTACCCCTTATTTCATCCCAAAATAACCTTCTCCTATACAAAAGAAACCCTCCCCTTATACACCAAATCCTTTTTATAAAATAGCACTTGCTCACCAAAATAAAATGAGCCAACCTTCTAACCCATCTAATGCATTATCTACTCTTGTTGTTAATCCTTTGCACCTAGTAATCCAATACCAAAGGACATTAGAACAACCTTCTATGGAAACTAATTATTTCAATTCCCTAGATTATGAGCTTTAATTTGAATAAAATCATCCTATTTCCTTTGGAAAATAACACATCCATCCTAAAGTAACTCTTCTTAGGCATGTGAAAACTCTTCCTAGTCTCCCTCAACCTCCTCAAGCCCTTTAACATGATGTCAAGTTTCCAAGTTGGAGAAATGTCCATAATGAACCAGCTCAAGACCTTGAGAAAGATGAAGTTGCTTCCTATCCTAAAGAAGAGAGTTTCAATCCCAAGACCATGTGTTGGAATGCAATAGTGGAATCATGGGGTAAGAAAGAAGAGAAGAGTATTGTTCAAGAGTGTGAAGTGTAAAATGAAGCTAGTCTTCTTCAAGTACCTCCCACACTTCCTCAAGAAACCTCTTCTTTTCCATGTCAAACCTCTCATACTCCCCCTCATAATAATGATGCATATGATCTCCAAGAAAGACTCTTCCAAGAAAATATAGCCAAGAAAATTGAAGAATTGGAGTCAAGAATGAGGTTACTTAGTCAAGGTGTAATGGAAGGATTAGACCCAATAAAAGATTCTATGTCTAAACACACCCCATATATACCCCTTTAAGATAGTTATCAAGCTACATATAATGTGGATGAATTGCTGGTCAAGTGGAAGGAAGAGAATCAATTGATTTTAGCCCAAGGTTTACTTCCTCTTCTACATGAGCTTCTAAAAAAAAAACCCCACTTTTCATTCCCAATATGATTTTGAGCTCACTAGTACTTACCTCTTTTCAAAGTCTATTAATAAGTCCTCTCCTTAATCCCATACTTCATTTTCACTCCCTTCACCTTCCATTACCCTCCATATTACAACTCCTACATTTTAGACCCATGAACCTATCCATTCACCCTTCATTTCATTTCATCCAAAAGAGGAACCTAGTTTAAGGGAGGTAAGTGAGAAAGAGAAAATGAAATTATTGGATGATAAAGAGACTATCATGAGTGAGAATGAATATAAGATCATCATAAGTACTCCATATGAAAATCATCATGGTGACTAACATATTGAGCGGGAAGTGGAAGGCATTATCAAAGATGAAGAACATGGTCAAATCTTATCTCAAGAGGTGGTTGTTATAGGAGGTTTTCATGAAAATAATTTTGAATAAGTGACTCTTGAAGGTGACATGATTCAAGGAGAAGAAATAGGTCACACATACATGCAAATGTTTCATTAATATGAAGATGATATTGACAAACTTCACTTGTCAACATTGGATGGAGAATGTAAGCATGGTGAACTCTCTTTGCCTTTATTTAAGGAACCTTCTTGTTGCTTTGATGAAGATAATGACTGAGATATGGGACCTAAGTTGAATGAGGTTTAAGAACATGTTTTTGAGTAGCTAGAGACCCTTATTTTTGAGTAGCTAGAGATTTTGTTTTTGAGCAAGGAGAGAGGTCTGATTGTTTTGATAGGGGATTTGAAGGAGTTTTTGAGTGAGAAAATGATGATTTCTATAATGAGCTAGAAATTTTTTGTCTCAGCTCAAAAATCACACCAACCACCCTTATTCAAGAGAGCTATGACGAAGTAAGAGATCATTTTGACAAGCTTCTCAAAGAGATAGAAAATAATGAGTTGGTCCATGATGCATACCAAGAGGGCCATGAGCCAAATGAACCCTATGATGATGAGATAGAATCCATTGATCCATTGATGGACTACACTAACATGAAGGACCAGCATGAGACATGTTTCAAATATAAATATGAGTACATGTATGTTGGAGACATGTTTAAACCTAACCAACTTGGATACATGCCAATCAAGGTGGCAAGCAAGAAGGATGAGTCACCAAGCTCCTACTCCAACTAACCACTTGTTTAGCATCATGAGGTTTCTTGCCATGGAAGAGACCTACAAAGTTTTCCCTTTGATCTAAGAGGGGGAAAAATGTATCAGGTCAGATGTACATATTAGTTTTCTTTCTATTGTGTCTTGTCTTTTCTTAAGTGCTAAGTAGCACGTGTGTTTGCTTTGGTCTTTTTTGTGTGTCTCTTTCCTTTGTGTGTTGGAGGTAGTCAATGATTGTCTTGTTGAATCATGGTCAAAGTTTTTGGTTTATTTCAGTCCTTAATTAACTCCATGCCCAATGGAATATAAGGCTACTAGTCTAGTCAGTATAGCAGGCATACTACCCCTATGAGTCACCATTTTGTTGACCAAATTTTGGTCCTTTAGGCCAAAATTGGGTACCCCCCATTTGTAAAAAAGTTGTCTCTATACCTTTGTCCAATTCCAATATGTAGGTTTCAATTAGAAGAAGTGTTCTTAAACAAAACATAAAAAAACCCAAGTGTTTTCCTTTTAAAAGCTTTATTCTTTAGTCTTTTGGCTAAGTCCTTATAATGAATTCTTTCAGTTTTTGTTCTAAGCCTTTGCCAAATTATTTCAAACTTTTTGCCCAAGGATTTTTTCCTTAAGTGTATTTCTTTAAAAAATTTCATTCGACAGAATTTTTTTAGGGAAATTATTTGAAGGAATTCCTTTTAAAAGCTTTATTCTTTAGTATTTTGGCTAAGTCCTTGCAATGAATTATTTCGGTTTTTGTTCTAAGCCTTTGCCAAATTATTTCAAACTTTTTTCCCAAGGATTTTTTCCTTAAGTGTATTTCTTTCAAAATTTTCATTCGACGGAATTCTTTTGGGGAAATTATCTGAAGGAATTATTTCAGACATTTTGTCTAAAACAACTTTTCCAAAGGGTATCTTTCTTGCAAGAAATGGTCCATTTCAAATTTTAAAAGCTTTATTCTTTAGTATTTTGGCTAAGTCCTTGCAATGAATTCTTTTGGTTTTTGTTTTAAGCCTTTGCCAAATTATTTCAAACTTTTTGCCTAAGGATTGTTTCCTTAAGTGTATTTCTTTCAAAATTTTCATTCGATAGAATTCTTTTGGGGAAATTATCTGAAGGAATTGTTTCAGAAATTTTGTCTAAAACAACTTTCCCAAAGGGTATCTTTCTTGCAAGAAATGGTCCATTTCAACTTTTTTGAAGGAATTATTTTAGACTTTTTATTTGAGACAAATTTTTTTAAAGGTACTTTTTAAAAAGTTTGAAGGGCATTTTAATTTTCTCTAAGGGTATTTTCTTTGGAAAGTGGACACTTACAAATCTTCTGAAACATCACTTAAAAATATTTTGAAGGGTCACTTGTAGTTTTCTAAAGGGGCACTTGCATTTTCAAAGGATCATTTCATTTTTTTGAAGGACACTTTCATTTTTTCCAAAGGATACTTTGTAACTTTTTTGAAGGATAGGTGACAACTTTTTTGAAGAACTTTTTCAAGATAAGTGGACACTTTCAACCTTTCCAAAGGGCATTTCAACTTTCCCAAAGGGATGTTTTCAAAAATCCCAAAATATTATTTCCATGGGAGAGTGGACCATTTCAAAAATCCTAAGGGTATTTTCCTTTCGAAAGAGACACTTAAATTTTTTCCAAAGGGTCACTTTCAAAAATTCAAAGGGTATGTTTCCTTTCAAAAAGGGCCTTTTTCACTTTTTCAAAGGGTCATTTCAAAGAATCAAAAAGGGCCAAATAGAAATTTCGAAGGAATTATTATAGAAAAATTATCCAAATAAGTCTTTTGGAAAACTTGAAAAGGTGCCAAAGTCCATTTCCTTCAGACATTTTGTCCATGGAAATTTTTTAAGGCATAAAGGACTAAGAGAAAAGCCAAAGGCAAATAACAAAAGAGATAAAAGACCCAAATAAATTCTTTCAAGAAAGTGTTAAGATAAAAATTTTGAAGATAAATGGCCATGGACAAATTATCTAAAATAAATACCTGAAAGGTGACGGACCACAAAATGTTAATTTCAAACTATGAAAACTAGCCATTGAAGTCTAAAAGAAAGGATCAGCAAGAACCTAAAGGTGAGGTAAAGAGATAACAAATGGAAAAATATAATTGAGGCTTTGGTTTAGTTGTAACAAATGTAACTAATGCTTTTGTTTTAGTTATAACTCATTGTAACTGATCCATTCAATGACATGGCATAGCTCACCCACTTCTCTCCCATGCAAATGTAACTAATTTTTTTTAAGATGACACATGTCTAAATGACCCTTGGAATTCCTTTGATTTCTCTACCTCTCAAGGCTATATATATGTTTGCTCTTGGCTCATTTCGTAGCTGCCACTAGTTATGGTGAAACTCTGGCAAGATTTTTACTTACAAAACTCTTTAATAAATAATACAAGTGTGATTTTATCTCATATGCTGTAATATTGAGTAATGATTGAATCATTATTGGTCTAGTCTAGTGAAACATCATCTTTTCTAGCTTATACCCTTGATGGTCTACCAATTTACAAAAAAGAGACTGTTTTAGGTCTTTGATAGTATTATTTTCTAAGTGTAGAGATATCTTAGAAGGTATTCATGACTATATCTTTCTTTGGATCATTCATTTCCTTCTTAATAATCATTTACCTTCTCGAATCTAACATATGAAATATTGATGTAAAAATGGTTCCTGAGTTGTGAGTCTTATGCAAGAAAACATCCTTGTTTACCTTTAAGTAGTGGATTTTCAATCAAATATAAGGATAATACATATTGGTGCATCACCATTTTGTTTTATTAGCTATTTTTTTTAACCCTTTTCATATACACTTGATAGATTAGAGAGAGTTTTAAAGGTGCATCAAGGGGAGCTAGACCCTAATCTAGAGATTCATCTCAACAAAATTGTCACCCATAGAAAGAGAGATGATTCCATTTTGCTGCTTGGATGAGGAGAATTGAGCATCTCTTTAAGGATGAAAATACAAGCATCAAGAACAATATGATGATGCATCTTGATCACTTCCACATTCTAGAACAAAATAAAAAACAAGATACACTCTTTTTATCCTTTAGTTTCATAGTACTTGATGTATTTATTGCACATGATTAAATGATATATATTGTCAAAATATTGTATTACATTGTTAAAATATGAATAGAACTTGATTAGAATTCAAAAAAATTCATTGCTTGATGTTTCTCTTATGAATCCAAAAGCATTAAAACAACACTTTGTGAAAATATTATACATAAATTTTTCAAAATTAAAAAAAAATTCAAGAAAATACAAAAAAATATTCAAATAAATGTAAAAATACAAAATTATTCACCATTCCCAAATATTATCATCTCCTTGATATCTATGTTCTTTACTTCATGTTAGATCATAAAATATCATTTAATATATATATATATATATATATATATATATATATATATATATATATATATATATATATATATATATGTATGCATATGTTTCATCCATCGTTGAGTGTGATACAAGCATACCTAGACACATTATCTATGCACTTCCAGATGTTTAACCTCTCCTTTACCTATGTTATATAATATATTAGGGTAAAATCCTTATTTTATCATGATTGATATAGGTTACATATACTTTATGATCATTCCCACATTATCATGTTTGAGCTTATATACTAATAATTACACTTGTCTATATCCATGCTCATATATTTCACATTGTACTTGATATGTAATGCTACATAATTTTTTTTAATTAACACATATGCATGGACTAGAATAATATGATTATGTTGGTTTCCTAAAATTCATTTATTCACATTGTCACTTCATTAAGTATATTATATTGCTTGATATTACCTTGTGTAACATTTGAATATGTTCTTTTCATATTGGCCTTTATGACATTGTATGTTATTTTGATATTTGAGTATGTCATTCAATGTTGATTGGACATTTAAATATTTCATATATTTTTATTGTGGAACATTTAAACATGCTCATTATATGAGGTCTCCTTAGACCATTAATTTTCATTACATTGAGTGATCTTGTGTATGTGCTTGATTGTTTTCTAAGATTGTACTATTACTCTTTGGACATTTCCATGATCTATATCATGCATATTAGGACTTGATGTGATCACATATTACTATCTTAACTGATATACCTATTATGGATAACATGCCCCCTTTTTGTAGAAATGGGAGATCCCTATTTAAAATGATGCAGTTAAGAATTCATGGACCCTTTATCTCATTCTATATAACTCCATTTTGAGTAAATGCTTCATTTCACATTTCATCCTAGTTTCCCTAAGTAAATGGTGCATTTATAATGGTGTATTAACCCAAGTTTGGAACCTTAAAGACCTATGAAAGTAACCATGTTGAGTCTTGGTGATACTCCAAAAGTAAGCCAAACCCTTTCTTGATTAGGGGATTGAATGTGCTAACTTTGTATGCAGAATTGTTCTCACTTAAATATTTTCAAAGTCCCAATTTCCTGGAACATTAAGCCCTAGATTCATATGTAGCACCTTGAAAATATTAAATAGTAGTTAGGTGAGCATTTAATTAGTCACGTTTCTTTTATTTTCACTTAGTATTTTTTCATGGTTTTTTATAGAGGGAAATGATAAAATGAAAAGTTGTAGTGTAGGTAGCTATAAAAAATGTTAAATATTATAGAACATGGTTAAAAAATGTGCCCTATTTTCATAATGTTCAATCTCTTAGTCCTAACAAAGATGTTAGATCCTAGGAGAGCCTGACCAAATAGAATATTACCATGTGGCCCAAATGGTAGAAGTGATAGATCCTAGCATATTAGGTCACTCTATTTTTAGAATGGTTAGTATCTTGGTCTTGATAGAGAGGTTAGAGCCTAAAATATCCCATCCCAATAAGGAAATTCCATGTTGACCAAGGATAAAATAGTTAGTCTTCTAGTCTTAACAAAGATTTCAAAGCCCAAGAGAGCTCGATCAAGTGGAAAGATGTTGCATGTCCTAAAATTTAGAGGTGCCTAGATCTAACCAATAAGATCACCCATATGTTAGACAAATCAACCTCCTAGATCTAACAAGGATGTTAGATACTAGGAGATACCAACCTAATCAAGAAGTTTCAAATTCCCTATTGTTATAATTTTCATTCTCCCTAACTTAGTAGACGTGTCAAGGCCTGGGAGAGCCTGATGTATCATAGCATGTGATGTGGAAGACCCATATATATTGGAAGGTGGGGCCCTAAAGGCCCTAGGATGGTTAGGATGAAGTATAATTAGAAACAAATAATATAATCAAAGGATGCCACCCATCCCTCCAACTGACATTTCACCCTCCCAAGTATATAAGAGCAAATATCTAGGTCTTGCCTAGGAGTCGATTGTTGCCATGAAATCCAATAAGTAGAGGACATGTGACACAAAGTATGAAATACTTGGGAAGATTTAGAGATGATATGGATGTGTGAATACCACACTCTAATAATTAATGAAGTGAGAAAATATACCCCCATTAGACAATTTAAAATTTTGAATCACCATTATTAGATTTAGTAGGTGGCACATAATCATGAGCTCCAAATTTAACTCTAGATTAAGAAATAAATGGAAAGATTGAGACACCAACTAAAATTTGAATCTAAAATGATTGAGTTACCAAATTCCATTAATATAAAGGATGAATGGGTATTTATATAAGTATCTCAAAGAAAACTTGTTAACCATTATTAATCCTAGACAACTAAAATCAACTCTGACCAAGTACCCTTTGTGTCTTCTCCCTCACTCAATACTCTTTCATAGAATTCCATCCTATTGTCATGGCCACCTCATTGTCAAATCCCAAAGCTAAGCTAGAATACTAGGACACACTTTTTTCTAATGGCTTGAATCAATTCAAGTAATACAATGAGATATTCAAGGATATTGACTTGGTATGCAAGGAATCTGGAAATGATGATGAAGATGAAGTAAAATTTGAGGATTCCCTATAGGATTATAATAAATGTGGGATGCATAAGTTTATTACTAGGATGGAAGTGTTCTATTTCACTGACTTGTTCATCAAGATACTTCTCATAGCCAAGAAGGTACAATGTGGCATCTATTATTGAGCATTGTTCTTGTTGTTGAGGTTTGGATTGATGTTGTCATTGATGTCAAAGGTTCTTGAGAAGGTCTTCATGAGGTCATTAAAGAGTGTACCTATAAAAGAGACTATTGATTAGTATTATAGTGATTATCAGAGTGTAATACATGATTTTTATATGTTATTATAACTACATGAGTGATGTTAAGGTCATCATGGAAGGTCCTTGTTGTCAAAGCTGTTAAGTGCTTGAACCTTGAAGTGTCTTTGGAAGGTATGTGCATATGATGCCTAGTATTGTGCATGAAGAAACATGATGGCTTGGTGAGATGATTGCAAAAATAAATGATTAATTTTATGAGGTTGATTAAGCATGTATATAATGAATTAGAGCATTCATGAGAGTCTTAGGGTAAGCTTACAAAGGTAAGACCTTTA
>JARHVA010004677.1:1465000-1477760 GCA_037957365.1 Torreya grandis | reverse complement strand
CATATCATATTATTATTCACATTATCATATGATTAAATTTTATATTTACATTTAATTTTGAGCATTGGTGCTGACTTGTTGTTTATATCTCACTTATATCATAGTTCTCTATCATTTTTTAGTACTTAATTTTTTTGTATTTACTTTATATCTATGACATCTTTTTCATAATATTGTTTCTTTAATTATACTTATTATTAAACTTTGTTTTTGAAATTATAACTTGGTTAACACCTTCATTCATTCTTTATTTTTTTAATTTTGTTTCTTAGTAATAATTTCAATACCTATCTTTATAACCCCTCTTTTTTAGATGGTCACTACTTTCATAAAAACTTGGTGCTAGGTTTTTTTTAAGATATTACAACCTCCTCTGACTTGGATATACTAAAATAGAGAATACCACTTTCAATACACTACCTTACATACTTGTGATCAACTACAAGTATAATCATTATTATAACACCTATTACATGAGTGGATCTTATATGATCCCCATATTCCCTTTTACTTCCATTCAAATAATGCCTACATAGGTCAATTTTAAGATTTTACACTTACTTTTGGCCATGTCTGGGAATTTATTGATACCATGATCTTTTGGTACTCTTCTCTAGTGACCAAGTCTAAAATATCTTATATTTTTCACTTACTTCACTCATGATTGGTCATTAAAATCTATATGGAGGAATAAAAAAGCCATAAAATTTTAAAATCCATAACATAAAAGAAACAAAAGGCAATTACAATATTAAAAAATAGATCACACTAAAAGATGTGATTTTTTGACAAATATCCTATTCTATTTGCATCTCAAACTCTAGATTTGGACTAATGATAGAGATTAGGTCCATTTCAATGTGATAGTCCAATATATTGGGATAGGAGATCTCATTTTATCATTAAGTTCCACCTAATTTTTGACATAAGCACCCAATCTTATTAGTAGACCAATGGTTTTGAAAGGGGTTTAGATGAATGGGGAATATTCTATGGAAAGGTATGTTCATTTTAATTTTTTTGCATATAAATTTCATGGAATGATATACATCACTCATTATCCCAAGCTTTGTGTTTATTAGTCAAAGTTGATTATGTCATTGATGTCAACAATTTTTAACACTAACATACCTTTTTAGCATATCTCATCATTACAAGAATTTCCACATTTCCCATGAGGTGCCTCACACTCCTTATTCACATCATATTTTCCTTTTTATTACCCTTAATGGATATTAATTATATTTTATCACATCCTTGATCAGATTTCATACTAACACCTTTTGGTTTTCCTTTTGTGAGTTTTAGTATAAGACATTAGATAAGACCAGGCTTTACTCACAAATATCCACCTTATCATGCCTCTTGGATTAGTTTTTTAGTTTCAATGTAAGGCTTGGATAGGATCAATATTTACTTATAAAATACTTTAAACCAATTTATTTAAATCATTCACATGTCATTAGATGGTCATACTTTGTTACACCATATTCTATAACAAACATTAAGTTTAAATTTTTAATCATCTAGAGCTTCTCCCTATTTTTATTGATTATTGATTATTTTTGGTTTGTATTATTGATCATCCAATTATTATCCCATTTACATATATGATTGAAATTTATCATTTATTGATTTCATTTACTTATGGTGTTTTACATATATCATTTTTTAATGTGTTTTATATTTATTTTGATCATTTACTTTTGCTTTTTAAACTTCTATCTACTCTAAACTTTTTATTGTTTTACATTTATTATTATTTTTAACCATGAATTTTCTCACATTTCCTAGAAAATAATAAAACAAACATCATACATTTTCATATAACATAATAAGCCATAATCACATGTGTTATAAATAAAATACATCCATAGATAACATCCATGCATCATACTAAAACACATCTCCATATATATGGATAAAAAAAGGTATATATGTCATGATACAAATTGATAAATAATACAAAACTAGATCTAAGGCTAAGGTCCATCATGTATTTCTAATGAAAAATGTGTTACACTAATCATAGATTCTTGAGATTACCATTTCTATATAGTTTGATGTAGTGACTATGTCCATGATCATACACCATCCACCTACCCTTGTATATTGACCACCTAGGCATGTAATATCTATATTTAGATACCTATAGATAAATTAGTGGCTCTCTCTTGAGCCAACACCTTCTATGTTTATATCTCTTCCTCGATAAATCTTGGTGATGTTTTAGCCTTACCTCCATTTGATGATATTTATATCCCTTAGGTATCCTCCCAACCAACCTAAAATATTTAGCATGCACATAGGTTGAAGGCACCAATAAAATCAATAAAATTAATCATATTATGTTATGGTATCATGTCATATGAAATGTCATGGTGGTTAGTCTCCACCAAGGTCCTCTATTTTCACTCCTCTATCATAACATTTCTAAAATGCAAACAAAAATAACATCAATTATCATATCTAATCCAAAAAATAATACATATATAACCCATATCTCTATATATCAAAATAATAAAGTAAAAAAAAACAAATTTTACTCACCCATAATAACACCATCATCTTAACCAACTAACATCTCCTTGGTGTCATCCATTTGAGGACTCCTAAATCCTATATATGGCACTAATTAAATGAAACACATGTGTCATGCTCTACTATGTATCTATCACACTATAATCTATATAATATCAAGATGAGTTCTAGGATTCCCTTATTATAATTACATTTATATTTTTAGCCATGGTTAATACTACACATATCAACACTTGTACAACCATACTAGTGGTTGTGTTTGTGCATGTACCTATTTCTATTGTTAAATAACCACCACCACCACTACTCCTCTTGTAATGTACTATATTCATTGTCACTGACACTATAATATGTATACCCTAGGATAATGAGGTTATATGATTGGTACCTTAACTAATACCACTCCACCTCCCACACCACATTGCTCCCTTGGATGATGAGCCTAATATTCTATGACTATAAGAGGATTTTTTGGGTGTGGTAGTTCAAATTAACCTGGTACATGATAACATTACTAGGGTTATATCTTAAAAATAAATAACCTAATGATATTCACTCATGCATTGCCTAAAAAATGATATGGCCATGATGGTGAAGCATCCATAGTTTCCACATACATATTACAAACAATATTCCCACATTACATTATCTATAATATCATTGTATGGGTAATCACTCATAAAGCATGATATTATTCACATCTCCACACTTGGGGAGGGAATCGTCCATGAAATGGGGTAACCATGTCAGTATATACATAGAAAATTACTTAGAAATATATCTCCCCAAAATAATAATGGTCCCTATAGTTTGTTGTCCTCTTGAATTTTTTTTGTAAAAATTATGCACTAACTACACCCAAATAACTAGATCTAAATCATACAATGTGTCATGATATAGTATAGATCAACATATGTATATAACATATCATTGTCATTTGAATTATGATAGATCACTTAAGTCACCATAAGTCTAATATTCAACCTTATATATATTCAAAATAGTCGATACATATACATCATATAAATTGATGCCCAATTCTTGCTCATCATACCTCTCCAAACTGATATCCCACACAAATAAATCCTTCTCCTTATCATTTGAATTTGGGGTACTGCACACCATGAGTGTGCACATAATATGCATGCCTAGGAGAGCATGAAAATCCTTTGACATAATACCCACCTTAATGTTATCCCAATCCACTATCCACTAGAAGGTATTAGTTAGTCTCTCCCATGTTCCTAATAACATGGCAACTAACTCTACACTGATTAGATCCACCACATCTCCATAACCCTATTAAATCTAAGCACAATCAAAGGAGTTCAATCAATTTTTGGTAAACACTCCATTAAATTGATTAACCATATAACATATAATAGTCTCTAGAATCTATGATGCCTTTATAAAGCACTGAATAACCTAGCACAAATAAGGGATCTATCAAAAAATTGCACTAAGCTAGACATAAACATAATAAAATCACTTTTTTAAAATTAAATACTTCATCATACATGTACTTACTTTATCAAACATATTATTTTATATACTATATCAACCTTGTATCTTATTATATTATCCATCTCTAATACAACACTATGTCAACCATGACATATTATATCAAGTTTTTTCCTATCTTACATCAACCTACATATATGCCATATTTTGAAATTATTGTATGCATCAATCATATGTTTAACTACACCATATAAGATAATTTATGATGTCATTAAGTAGAACATACATTATTATCCATTCTATTATTTTTTTACTATATTAACCATATTCCATGGCATCAACTACAACTGGCTCAACTACATTGTCCAACTTAGATAACATCAGTTGGTTATAACTCTCCCCTATTTTGAAATATATTAGCCTGGCCAAACCATCCAAGCTATGTAATGATTTTTCACTAGGCCATAATAAATTATATTGACATAAATTTTAAATTTTCATCACCTACTCATTTCCCATCCTATTTTTAACTCTAAACCTACACTTTGTAGGAAAATTCCATTAAATGGATTTAACCTGGCCTTTATTTTTTAAATCTACTCTATTTTGATCCAAAATCCTAAAAATTCACAATTAATGTACCAATATCCATACCACATCAGCTAGAGTTAAAATATATCCACCAACTCATCCACATCTTCATTATGGGCCATTGTCTCTCATTTTTCTAGATCTAGATACATAGAGTTATGGTTACCAAAAATAGAAAATGTGTAAGAAAATATTAATTTACCCATTTATATTAAAAATTTTGAATTTTTTAGCCCTCAATTATTTATCAAGAAATTTCATATTTTTATCATATATTTGTTTTCATAGAACCTTTTTCATAAACTAAAATAAATCTTATAATATTATTAAGATAGAGAATTATTTATTACTAACATAATATTTTATCAAAAAATTTAAATTTTTTCTTATTTTCAGGTCAAATTTATACTCTACAAATTAGGCATATATCATCATCTAATACCATGCATCTTTTTTTTTTAAATAACATAATTAAATTTATGTATTTATAGTTTATTTTATTTCACTTATTTTTAACTTTATATATAATTAGTTCTTAAATATTGTGTTTTAATGTTTTTTATGGAGTACCACATCATGTTACACTTTGCTGACACATGATGATATTTAGGTAGGGCATATGTATACAAATAATATTTTAAAACTTTATCATTTATTAAAAATTTATATTTTATATTAACGTACCAAGTTTCAATATCCTTTATTTCAAATATTAAATGGTGCACTAGGAAATGGGAGGGTGGATTTATGATGCTTCATGAGAGATGTTTATTTATGAATCGTAATCCATTCTAGCTTCCTCAGATGTGAACCTCTAAGATATCTCTTTCCATATTGCATACTCTAACTAATCAAGACATATATTTTCTTACTATGTTATCATGTTTTATTTATTTCTAATTGTTATATCTCTCATACAAAATCATTGATTAGATTTATGTAGTTCTAAATGTTTTGGTTCACACTTCATAGTGAGGTTGGTGTAGATGACATAGTTCAAGGTTACTAATCATGATTTGGAATCGATTGAGTTAGTCTATAGCATTAGATAAATATATAAGAGGGATTAGGATCATTGACCACTATAAATACAAGTTACCATTTCAATCTAATAGGAAGAAAAATTCATTTTTTATTTTTTATTACTTGCATTCCTACCTTAAGTCTACATTTAGAAGAGTTATTGCTTAGATCATGTCTTGGATGGAAAATCTTATCTTGTGGAATATGTTTAACCCATTTTACAAATAAGGATTTAAAAAGAGAGTATCTTAATAAAATGAGGACTAAGCTACTCATCAAAATAATGTCAGTTAATGAATTTAGATTTACATATATTCCAATAATAAAAATTGAATCTAAGTATGTGCAAAATATCAAAAGTACAACATTTAATAATATAATAATATAAATATTAAAGATAAATTATACTTATATTATGAACTAAAGTATTGGTGGATTTAAGCAAGATATGTATACAAATAGACTATTTGAATATTATTATATAGTTGTTAGATTCTAAAACTTAACTTTTTACCAACACAAACACTTGTGTCAACTTGGGGATACATACATCAACACTATTGTCTATTCTTCAATTCATTTGTCTTGTAAATAAAATTGATATTTTACTAAAACTTACACCTAGGTATTTATTGGTTTTATTTCATCTTTTATATTATGTTCACATTGTTTGTATATGATTTTTATATCATAATATAACTCAAAACCTACATCCTCCTATTAGGTATTGTCACCTTGCCAAAAAATGGGTTAATGGACTCACATAGTCAAGATTATCCAATTACCCCTCTATCAAAGAGTGTTACCTATATATCCAATACTTAAAAGAGGTCCTGAAACATATTTAATTTTTCACCATGTGGTGTTACGTGTGTGCATTATTAATGCCTAAAAGTGTATCATAGGGGTCTACAGTGTTTAAGAAAAACTTCTCATTTTTTGATTCAAAGAATCCATCGCATGAGTTGTAGGTTGTGATATTCATGATATCTTTCATGGAATAGTAGTAAAGAAAATGAACTATTTCACAAAATTTATAATGTAACTATTTGGTTACTGGGAGTAATCATGGCGTAATAGCTTATTTTATGAAAGATGAAGTAATCTGAATAAAATAAAGTGAATTATGATCAAAATCTATGTCTAAAGTCTAAAATATCATGAATATTTATAGTGTAAGATAAGCTAAATTAAATTGATAAAAAAATAAGTACAATGGTAGGGAAGAAAAAAGGTGTTTTGATTTTTAATCCAGACATTATGACAAAGCTTAAATTTCATCCAAACATGCACTTAAACCAATATATGACATAAAATAGCTAAATCTCAAATCCCATCATATATCAGGTAAAAATATGAGGATAGTAAAAGCAATTCAAATAAGAACCATATTAAATTTAAATATTTACATTATAAATAAGTTGCATTAGCACACCTACAAGAAGAGTAAATAAAATCAAATAAACCCAAGATATCTCAATCTATCTATCATAAGCACAAATTGATAAATTTGAATTCAAATGTACATGTCTAGAATCTATGAAAAAAATTCAAGATGGAACATCTAAATAGATAATTGAGAGAGAATTCCTAATAGAAAATACATAAACAAATGTTAGACAATCTTTAGAGAATTCCTTGTATTAATTTCTCAAATTTTATACAAATTTTTTGCTTAAAACCCCCCATTTATTAAAAACGATAATACCCATATTATATAAGACTAAGGAGGTATGTCAATTAGTCATATCCAATGATAATTTTACAAGTGTCATGGACAGTTGTCCCTTTTACAACATTTTAGAATTTTATGACACTTTTTAATGGACTGAACTATAAGCATTGTGCTTTTAAAGATTACACATGCTTTTTCAAATAAAATATTCCCTTTTCAAAATAATATAAATGTTAATTTATGAAAAGGAATATACTTAGTTTAACCAATTTCACTTTGAGACTCTTTTGTTTCTATAGGTATTTGTCTCTACTACATGATCTTCATTTGGTGGTGTTGCTCATCAATCAACATAAAATTGACAATAGGTTCCATGAAGAGTTCCTTTTCTTTATCTATCAATCCCTTGAGATATTTGTCATTCCTCTCTAAATTTTCCTTGATTTTCTTAACATCACTAATATTTTCATCAGCTAATAAAATCATGTCCATGATCATCTTATTATCTTCCCTCATCTTGCTTATGCTTTGGTTCTTTACCTCCTACATAAACTGAGTAGCTATTTTATTAAATCCACCATCTATGATTAAATCAATTGGGATGAGTGAAGTAAGATCTTTTATTAGTCTCCCAAATCTATGGGTTACCCTATCTTATAACTATTTTAGATCATTAGAATGGTCTCCCATGTTCTTAGACCAATCAAATAATTGATATTATCCACCAATATTTCTATGGTCATATTTAAATGTGCCAAGATAACTATTTCAAACCTAGGGATTTGGTCATCTATTAGGACATTGATCAAATCCTTCAATTTGTTGCTTAAAACTTGCCATTTGCCAATTTAGAATGTAGACATAGAATTGTATTTTTCACTGCATTTTACTTGGATCTTATGGACTTCAAGAAGCTAAATAATTCATTCATGTTGGTCTCAAATTTTGTGACAATCTCTCCTAGAACTAATTAGACAACTTGCTCCTCTAGGTTCTTCTATTATTTCTTTAGGCCCTTGATGGCTACTTGAAATCTTTTTGTTTGTGTTTGTGCTAATTCAATAACATATTTCTCCAAGATAAGATATTCACTAGGCATCTATCCATGATTTTTAGTGAATTGGTCATTGACTCTACCCTTTGATATGTCATTTCTTCACCTCCTATCATGATCTTCTTCTTTATCACTTTTTGTAGGCTAATAGATTTTAGATCAAATTTGACTCCATCTATAGATTAAGTCACCTATGGGATAGGGATATCAATTATTTATGGAGTTTCTAAATCACTTGATGTAGCTAATGTTTTCACCTCCTCCTCTTTCAAATCAACTATCCATGGCTTAAGCTCTTGATGCATAAGAATGTTAATAGCCTTCATCACAACCCAATTATGATGCATAGTAGGCACTTTATGCAAGCTAAGATTATATAATAACCATTCTAGGATTGGTGGGCCATATAATATGTTTTCTTCACTAAATAAATTGAATCAACTTAGAGGAGTAGTGCAAGTCAATTTGGGTCTTTTTTATTTAGGGACAATGGTTAGTTTAACCTTTCTTTTAGGAGTGTTAATATGAATGAAGTCCACAGATTTCCCTTTGTCATCCTTATCTTCCTTAACACTTCTCTTATCTTCTTTATCTATGTCTATTTGTGTTATATACAACATATTTAATACATCCTCAATAGAATCTTGGGGATATATATTTATCATATGTACCTGCTCTTCATGTGCCTCTTATTTTGCTTCCTTATGAGCTTCATTAGCTCATGAGATGGAAGCTATTTTATCTAGCCTTTTCTCTTTAGGCCTATTATCTACCTATGTCTCCATTTGGGCACTAAATTATGGAGGTTTAGAATATTATCCACTAATCAAATGGTACTCTATTGGGCCTAATTGTCATATGTCATCCACTTTTTTATTTCTTTCTAGTCTAGACTTAGGTCTTAGATTATGTTCCTTCAACCTTCTAGTGACTTCAAAGTAAGTATAAGCCTTAATTTATATGAAATAAAAGGTATTGGGTTCATGTTCATAAGGTAAATTTAAAATTCTTTTGATCCTTAAATGCTCTTTCACCTTCCCATTAGGGTCCCACTACCTAAGGTCATCCATCTGTAGATTGAAGGATAACCTATGTTATGATGATGACTCATTCCTATAAAATTATTTTAATGTTATCTTGTATATACTCATAAGAAGGTTATGAAGAAGTACCTTTATTTTAGTTTTGAAAATACTATCAATACCATAGAACATTTGGTAGGATACCTCTTGCTCATCCAACTTATTAGTAACATGGACATGTAGCTTGAGAGGATAATTCTAAGTTCACTCAATCTTGATGACTATAAAATATAGATACAACCATATATCTCCCATTGTTTCTATACATTTATAGATTAGAGGGCTCACTCTTGATAAGGGGATATCAATTATAACTTTAGTCAAGGCTAGATAGACACAATCATAGTTAAATTAAATGTGATCCCTATATTTATAGATGTGTAACTTAAAATAATATTGGGAAACTTTCTGGGTTCTATCTAGAGACCACTCCCTTTGATTTGGAATCTTTGTTGTTAGACATAGTGTATCTACGAGATAATACATCATGAAAAATGCATTCTTCTTCTTATGCCTAATTCCATAGATTTGTCTACTTAATGAGATATTTATTATCTCACCCAAAAGAGGGATAATGTCCTTTCTAATAATAAAGTGGACCATGGACACCCATACTAGGTTTACATATGTAGTATTTGCATTTCCACACAACTTATTCAACATTGTCTTTATCATTCTAAAACTTGGTCTAAACTGGCTAATAGGAATGTTCTTATTGAGGTCTAAAAATATTTGGTTTCTAAAATCTAGCCATATGGTAAGGGTGTCCATCAAATTATGTTTCTTAGCCCAAGAATTAGTAGAGGATAGGTCAATTTTGGGTTTTGGTAGCTTATAATAAGATTCAAATGCAATAGTATAAATGTAAGCCACTTTATTGTGTGTTTGTTTATTAATTATCATTCCCTTATCTATCTTAGTTTCCTTGACAAAGGTGTCAAGAATATCAATGCAATGGAATACCTTAGGTTTCATAGCTACATAATTTAGGTTAGCCATCTGGATTCCCACTATAGCATCATAGAACCTTTTAGTTGAGGATTCTTTTCTTCTTCCCTTATGAGCTAGTTTTTTCTTGATTCTATAGAATAATTTTGACCAATTACTATATGATATGTTCAAGGTAATAACAATGAACTTGGTGTCCTTACAAATATGACCTTTATCATCTGTTGTCAAATATAGTTTGACATCTTCCTTTGAACATGATTATGTGCCACCATTGTTATAATCTTTATTGAATTATTTATTTTTAGATAGTAAGTATACCTTTTCTTAGCCCAATATAGTGGAATTAGAGACAAATTAGGGTAATCTATACACTTAGGGATTTTTTGAAGGTTTTATGCAAGGATTTAATGGTAGTATCTAGTTCAAACTATGAGTTTTGTGATTTATGTTTTTCTTGGATCATGTTTTTAATCCTTTCATGTTTATAGGTATACAAGATCTTTTTATCTGACTTTTCTTGATTATGTGGTATTAGTGCATCAAACTATTCATTTATTTTTAAATGTGAATATTTGTCCTTTTGGGACATGTGTCACCATCTCGTGCTCTTTCTCATCTTGATTAAACATGTTATATTAATCTTTTATGGGGCCTTATATACCTAAATTCATCATGAACTATTGATCCTCCTTTTATCTCCTAAGAGTGTGCCATGTGGTAGCTCTATGGGCTTTCTATGCTCACTACAAACACACTCCATCACTTAATGTCTTTGTGCCAAATGTAAGCTTTTCATTCCATCTAGGCCTATTGAATTATTGACCCACCACTCATAGTACATTTATATTTAGGATATTTAATACTATTGGTTGATATCTATTCCATTGATCATGGTTATGATACTTACCACTATATCATTTATTCTAGGCCATTTAAAAAGTCTACCTTTATCCCACACTATTGGATCTCATTTTCCTAGATCAATGCACTCTATCAATCTCAATCCTTAGTTTTATCTATTTTACATATGGTTAAATTTAGATCATTTATCTTGGTCTAAGTCATTGAGATCATGACATTTGTCACTCTTAGATTCCTCTACAAATATTGACTTATTGTCTTTACCCCATGTCATTAGATCTTTGTACTTGTTCACCATGAATTTGACACTTGTCAATACCACTTTTTGTGTCAACAGTTTCTAAAATTTTACTTAAGTATATGCTCATGTTACATTGATCTCCCTTTTGATCTTTGAGATCTCTCCACCTACCATCTTTGCATTCATTCATTTCTATAGGCAAGGAAAATAAACTAAGTTAGGTCTCAAGGAAAATGAAGAAACTTAACGTTAAAGTTTTTTAGACTAAAGTCTTAATTTTAAATATAATTATTACTTAGGATAAATTTTAAACTAAGTTTAAAAAAATAATAAAGTGTCCCTTGCATTTAGTTAGTTTCCATAAATAATAAAATAAACTAGGTGAGGGTTTTGGGATATAAGGACTTATAAAATTTTAGCCTAAGGTTTTAGTCATGTTAATAAACACAATTATAACTTTAGGACATAATTTAAAATAATCATTAGATATAATTAAAATATTCTCATGCACATTTTATCCCATGTAAATTTGAATCTAATTTAAAAGACCTAGGCTAAAACATATTAGACTAAGGTTTTTACATGATTTAAACATAGATTTAATTAATTGATTAAAATAACAAGGTTTGATCAAAATAAAGGGTCAAGTTAACATCATTATTTAACCAAATAAGGGTTAATTTTTCATTAAATCACAACACCCTAAAATTATTCACTCCAATGACACACCATTAAACCTACAACATGGAAACATAGATCAAACATTAGCAATATTGGATAAAGTTGAATGAAAATTAAAAGTTGACATGCAAAATTTAAAGATAATGAGAACCATGATATTAACATAATTCATTATTGATAAATTTTAATTTTAATTTAAAACATAATTTCAATATTAAACAAGGGTCCTCATTTTTCAAAAATTGGGGTATGTTGACTTCAACAAATGGTGACTTTTGGGGAAACATTGAACTATTTTTTTAGAAATTAGGTATTCTTATTTTGAAATAATAACTATATTAATTATTCCAAATGTTTAAATATCATCAGTAAGATCAATTCATGATTAAAAAAAATATTACATATGTAGAATTAGGCTTAAACCTTAGAATTAGGCTTAAACCTTAATGCCTATTCATGTTGTGTGTGTGCTTTGAATAATTTCCATGGGATTTAGAGATTTACTTATACACTTCTTGACCTTGATCATTGAAATTAATTTAAAAATATATATATATTCATTAAGAATAATTATTTGATAATAGGTAAGTATTGGGTAT
>JARHVA010004677.1:1405000-1460000 GCA_037957365.1 Torreya grandis | reverse complement strand
TTAATAATATCCACCACTTAAATGGATATCAATTATTGTATCATTGGCTCAACAATAAGCTGGATATGAACGTTTAATAATTATCTAATTACTTTATCTCTTGATTTGTCTAATTAAGTAACTAATCTATTAGACTTAATTGGAGGTAAACTATGTTTTTCACAAATACCTCTGGGCACACTATTGGAAAAAACACCTAAATCTAATAAACAATTATGCAAGTCTTTACCAAAAACTCTAATTTTTGTCAAGAAATGGGGAACTTCTAGTTTGTTCATATATAGAACTATATTGGCATTTGAAACCTTTGGTGACTTACTAGTATTCCTAGATAAAAATTTAAGGAACAAATATTTTTGTTCAATGATTTGAGTCAACTCATGTAAACTGATATTAGATTTGATCTTTTTCATAATCTCAACTATATTATATCCAATGCTAGTATAAGAACTACATGAATCAACATTATTTATATAATCAATTCCCTTTGGAATCTCTAGATTTTGGTCTATTGTAGGATCTGGAGGAGTATCAAAATTATTTGGTGGATTTGAAGTAGTTAATGGATGCTTCTATTCTCTATTCCTGAGAGGATAAGTCTTCTTTAGATATTTTTGAAAATCATGAATCTCTTCAAGAGTATCCTTGGGTTCATTCTCATCTTGGAAATGAAAATCAAATTTCTCCACTGTGAGAGTTGTATCAACATACTTAGATGAATTTGAAGAACCTAATGTACCTATAGAATTATCTTTGTTAGGTCCACCTTCAAATGTATCTAACTCATCTTAAAATAACTCAAATGCATTACAAAATTTAATACAATACAAATCACCAAGCTTTGTAGTGTTATGAACTCTACAATACTCATTTAAAGCTACATCACATATGTTTATCTTAGGATTGTTTTTGGTGGTAGATGACTCATTACTATTGTTGTTATTTCTATTATTGTGAAACCTATTTGTAGGTCTATTGAACCTTTGGTGAGAGTAACTTATATTAGAGTTTTAAAGCATACCTGATGCCTCTAAATCCATGGAGGATATTGATAGGTATCGTTCAATCCATCCCACATATTTTCATGGAAAACCAAATGCATTTTTGAGGCTAAGTGTGAGTGGTGACTAAAAAAGTTTTTTTTTAAACTACAAACAGTGATGACTTCCTTCCACGAGTTTCCATATGAGTAGGAATGCGAAAAATGCATAGAGATTCATACCTAAATTATTTCCCTATTAGTATAATCATGAAACATATCTTAGTCAGTGATGGGACATTTAGTCATGTTTAAATTATGAAGGTAATTTTTTGAGCCAAGACTGGGAGTTTTATGCCATTTTAAATAAGTTTCATGACTTATATGGACACTTGGTCCTCTTAAAATTACATGGTTAATCCCATATCTATTTTTCATGAAATTTTAACTTCTTTTCTTAGATTGACAAGTTTCCAAGTGACTTTTGGACTTCCCTTATCTTGTTCTTCTCTTGAAGGCTATAAATATTGACTCTTTTAGCTCTTTTTTGCAGCCTCCATTGGTTGATGGTGAAACCCAAGCTAGTTTTGTACTTGAGTGACTCTTGAATAAATAAACAAGTGATTTTACCTACATATATGTTGTATAATTGAGTTTTATTGTAATCTTGTTGGTCTTATCTAGTAGAATATTATCTTTTCTAAAATATTATCCTTGATTGTTTACCAAGTTTGCAGAGAGCAATTATTATAGGTCTTTTTAGTGTTCTTTTCTAAGAGTATAAGTGTCATAGAAGTGGATCATGAATATAGTACACAAAGGAATAACTCATTACCCTCTTAAGTATCAAAATACCTTCTTGAACCTATCTTATGAAACATTGATGTGACAATGCAACTTGAATTGTGGTTTTTGTGTGAAAGAAGCCTTGTTTACCTCTAAGTAGTATAAGTTAAATAAATAGGAGGAAATTTAATATTGGTGCATCACCTCGAGTTTTCTTAGTTTGTCTTCTTAACCCTTTTCATGTAAAGTTTATAGGTAAGAGAGTGTTTCATATAGTGAATGAAGTGAACTAGCCCTTTTAGAGATTCATATCAACAAATTATTACCCATAATAAGAGAGATGTTTCCATTGTGCAACTTGGATGAGGAGAACTAGGAATTTCCTCAAGGGGTTCAAATCTAAGTGATAACATAAAATATTGTTAAAATCATTCCAAATAGTAATGTGATTCTCAAAAAGGTTGATAAAATAATAATATGCAACATATTTGAATGTAAATGGAAATAATATACATGAAACATCTTTATGAACCAAATTCAAAACTCTTAGAGTAGTATTGTAAGATTTGATATGTTCTTCAATAGTTACAACACCATTAGGAATGAAAGAAGCCAAATATTTCTTAGGATTTTTAGGTAAGACATGTACCTAACTGGACACATTGATGAAATATCCACCTAACCAAGCCATGTATTTATAATTATTGCACAAAATATCTATCACCATTAATAGGTGAAGTAGGTTAAGATTAGGATATCCTCTCCTTACCTTTATTTTCTCTTGCCTTCCTATGAACTTATAATGAAAGGTGAGGTAATCTTGTTTCTAAATGTAACCTACTCCTAATTATTTGTAGTTCCAACTTGTAAACTTCAAATCATGTTCAAAATATGATGTGTAAATCTTATCTTTGTAAATAATAATGATTAGACTTTTATGTTAGACCAAATTTGCAAAAATATTTAAAAAGAACAACTATCTTTAACTAACTTGGTTCAAAGTTATGTCTAAACTAATGAATAGGAATGATTTTACACATTTAAGTTCAAATAAACCTAAATTTGCAAAGAATCAATAAATATTTGAATAAAATTGCTATCACTAACCTTGAGCACAATAGATTTACAAAGATTAAACTACCTTTGCAATAATTTCTCATGAATCTTCAAAGAATAGATATTATTGATTAAATAAGCCTAAAGAATGTTTTGAAATAATTAATATCTATGACATGTACACAATTGAGCTAAGAATAACAAAAATATGAAAAGAATACACTTATATTTGAATTAAAATTAGCAAAGACACTTCAAATTCACAAATCTTTAACTGACCCTCCTTATAACACCAGTGAGACATATACCTGTTGGTGCCTAAAAGTGTATCATAGGGGTCTATAATGTTTAATAAACACTTATTATTTTTGTATTCAACTAATTCATTGCATGAGTTACATGTTGTGATATTCATGATATATTTGGTGCAATATAAACAAAGCAGATGAACTATTTCACCAAATTTATAATGTAACTATTTCATTGTTGGGAGCAATCATGGCCTAATAGCTTACTTTGAGAAATATGAAGTAATCTAAACTAAATAGAGTGAATTATAATGAAAACCTAAGTCTAAAGTCTAATCTATCATGAATATTTATAATAGAATCTAGGATATAGTGAATTGATCAAAAAATAAGTAAAAGGAAGGGTAGGGCAAAAAGAAGGTGTTCTAAATTTCAATCAAGACATTGTGATAGAGATTAAATTTGATTCAAACATGATCTTAAACTAATATATGACATGAAATAAATAAATCTCAAATCCCATCATATATCAGGGAAACATATAAGGATAGTAGAATCAATACAAATAAGAATTAGATTTAATTAAAGATTTACCTTGCAAACAAATTACATGAGCACATCTAAAAGAAGATAAAATAAAATGAAATGAACCTAATATATTTCAATCAATCTATCATAAGAACAAATTTAAATCTCTACATTTAAATTTATAAATCTATAACCTATGAAACTAATTCATGCCATAATATCCAATAGATAATTGAGAGAGCAACCATAATAACAAATACACAAACAAATGTTGGATAATCCTTACAAAATTATTTTCTTGTATTAATTTCTCAAAGTTTATACAAAGTTTTTTCTCAAAATTCCCCTACTATTTATAGATTATAATACCCATTTTATAGAAGACTAAGGAGGTATGTCGATTAGTCATATCAAATGACAATTGTAAAAGTGTTATGGACAACTATCCCTTTTATAACATTTTAGAATTTGATGACACTTTCTAGTGAATTTACCTACAATCAATGCACTTTAAAATATTGCACATGGTTTTACAAAGAGAATATTCCCTTTAAAAAATAGTATACATGTTAAGTTACAAAAGGGAATATGATTAAGTCAACTAATTTGACTTTGATACTCTTTTGTTGTTGTAGTCTTTTATCTTTGTTGTAAGATATTCATTCTCTAGTATTTATCATCAATAAACTTAAGATTAATAATGAGTTCTATGAAGAGTTCCTTCTATTAATCTATCAAGCCCTTGATATATTTGTTATCCCTATCTGAATCTTCCTTGATGATGATAACATCACTAATATTTTCATCATCTAGTAAAATCATGTCCATGGTCTTATTGTTATCTACCCCTATCTTGCCTATGATTTGGTTCTTTACCTCCTGCATAAAGTAATTATCTCTTTGTTTAAATTCATCATTTGTGATTAAACCAATTGTGGTGAGTGAAGTGGGATTTTTAATTACGATTCACAATATGTGGTTTATCCTATCTTCTAACTATTTGAGATCATTAGAAAGGTCTCCCATGATCTTAGACCATATACTCAAAGCCTTGATCTTATCCACCAATATTTTTATGGACATATTTAAATGTGCTAAACTCACTATTCTAAACCCAAGGATTTGATCATCTATTAGGACATTGATCAAATCCTTCAATTTACTGCTTAAAGCTTGTCATTGGCCAACTTCACCTATAGAAATAAAATTTTATTTTTTGACTGCATATTGATTGGATCTTATGGCCTTTAAGAATCTAAATAAATCATTCATTATGGTCTAAAATTATGTGACCATCTTTCCTAGAATTGATAAGATAGGTTGCTCCTCCAAGTTCTTCTTTAGTTGCTTTAATCCCTTGATAGTTGCTTACAAATATTCTATCTATGCTTGGGATAATTCAAGAACATCTTCCTCAAAGATAGGATCTTTACTAGGCCTCTATCCCTAAATTTGAGTCAAATTGGTCAATAGCTCTACCCTTTGATATGTCATTTCTTCACCTCCTACGATGACCTTCTTCTTTGTCACTCTTTTTAATCTAGTAGTTTTTGGATCAAATTTGAATCCAACTGTAAATTGGGTCACCTGTGGCATAATGATCTCAACTTGTAATGGAGATATTGAGTCACTTAGTGTAGATGAACTTCTTACCTCCTCTTACAAAACAACTATTTATTGTTTAATATCTGAATGAATAATAATATTAATAGCCTTCATCACGACCCAAAGATGATGCATTATAGGAACTTTCTTCATTATATGTTCATACAAGAACCATTATAGGATTGGTGGGCCATAAAATGTGTTTTATTCACTAAACAAATTGACTTCACTTAGCTGAGTAATGAAAGTCACTTTGGGTATTTTAATTTAGGGACAATGGTCCATTTAGTCTTTCTTTTAGAAGTGTCAATAGGAACCAAGTCCAAATATTTCCCTTTTTCATCCTTAGTTTCGTCAATACTTATCTTCTCTTCTTCATCCAAGTCTATTTATATTATAGACAACATATTTAATACATCCTCAACATACTCTAAAGGATTTATAGATATCATATGTACCTCTTATTGATGTACCTCTTATTCTACTATTTTGGGAGGTTCATTAGATTATGAGTTGGAAGATATTTTATCTATCATTTTCTCCTCAGGTCTATGATCTATATATGTCTCCACTTGGGAACTAACTAATGGAGGTGTATAATATTCCCCACTAATCAAGTAGTATTGTCTTGGGCCCAATTTCCATCTGTCATCAAATTTTTTATTTCTTTCTAGTCTATACTTAGGTCTTCAGTTATGTTCTCTCAACTTTTGGTGACTTAAAAGTAAGTAGAAGCCTTGATTTATATTAAATCAAAGGTATTGGGTTCATTTTCATAAGGCACACTTAAAATTCCTTTGATCCTTAAATGCTCTTTCACCTTCCCATAAGGGTCCCACTACCTAAGGTCATCCATTTATAGGTTGAAGGATAACCTATGTTTTGATGCTACCTCTATACTATCCCACTATCTAAATGTTATATTTATAATATTCATAGGTATGTTGTGAAGAAGTCCCTTTCTTTTGGTTTTATAAAGACCATCAATACCATAGAATAAATGGTAGCCTACCTCTTGCTCAACTAACTTATGAGGAACATGGATAGGTAGATTTTGAGATAATTTTGAGTTCCCTTAATCTTGATGACTATAAAATCTAGATAAAACCATATAGCTCACATTTCTTCTATACACGTCAATTGATTAGGGAGATCACTCTTAACATGGGGATACCAGTTATAGCTTTAATCAATGTTGGATAGACATAATCATAGATAAATTGAATGTGATCCCTATATTTGTAGATTTTCAACTTATAATAATATTAGGAAACTATCTGGGTTTCATTTGGAGACCACTCCCTCTAATTTGGAATCCTTTTTATTGCACATAGGGCATCTTAGAGATAAGACATCATGAAAAAATTCTTCATCTTCTTATGCCTAATTGTAAAGATTTGTATAATCAATGATATATTGAATATCTCACCTGAAGGAGGGATAATTACCATTTCAACAATAAAGTAGACCATGGGCACCTATAATGGGTCTACATATGTAGTGGTTGTATTTCCACACAACTTGTTTAACATTATCATTATCATTCTAACACTTGGTCTGAACTAGCTAATAGGAATGTTATTATTGAGGTTTGAAAAGACTTGGTTTCCAAAATTTAACCACATGGAAAGGGTGTCCATCAAATTATGTTTTTTAGCCCAAGAACTGATAGAAGCTAGGTCAAATTTGGGTTTGGGTAGCTTATAATAAGACTCAAATGCAATACCAAAAATGTAAGCCACTTTCCTGTGAGTATGTTTATTAATTATGATACCCTTATATATCTTAGTTTCCTAGAAAATGAGAGTAAGAATACTGATTCAATGGAGTATCTTAGGTTTTATAGCTACATAATGTAGGTTGGTTATCTGGATTGCCACTTTATCATCATAGAACCCTTTAGCTGAGAGATTATTCTCTTTTTCCCTTTTTATAGCTAACTAGTTCTTGATTCTTAAAAAAAATGATAAATTACTATCTCTTGTGTTTAAATCAATAGCAATGAACTCAGTGTCCTTGAAAATATGACCTTTAACATCTATTATCAAATATAGTTCAACATCTTCCTTTGAAACATGCTTATGTGTTGCCATTATTATAATATTGATCAAATTATTCAATTCTGAATAATATTTATACCTTCTCTTAGCTCAATATAGTTTAATTAGATAAAAATTAGGGCAATCTGTATGCTTAAGGATTCTATGAAGTTTTATGTAGGGATTTAGTGGTGGCATCTAGTTTAAACTATGAGATTCATGACTTAGATTTTTATTAGATGATGTATCTATACCTTCCATGTCTATGGGTCTACAATATCTTTTAATATAATTTGTATTACTTATATGGCATTGTCATATCAAATTATTTATTTATTTTATAAATATGAACATTTGTCCTTTTGGGAAATATGTCACCATATCATGCTCTTTGGCATCTTGATTAAACACTATTTGTTGATCTTATATGGGTCTTGCTATCCCTAGATTAATCATAAATTTTTGATCCTAATTTGATCTCCTAACAGTGTGTCATGTGGCAGTTCTATGTGATTTCTATGCTCATTGTAAACACACTCCATTGCTTAACACTATGGTGATATGTAACAGCTTCTCACTTAATTTGGGCCTATTTAATTATTGACCTATCACTCATAATACATATGGATCAAGGAGATTAAACACCATTGGTTGATTTCTATTCTATTCATCATGGTTGTGACACTTGTCACTACTATATTTATTTTGGGGCTTTTGAAAAGTCTACCTTCATCTCACACTATTGGATCTCCTTATCTTAGATCAATGTGCTCCACACATCTCTCTCCACTTAATTCTATCATTTTTACGTATAGATAAACATGGACCATTGATCTTGGGCTAAGTTATCTAGATCATGACATTTGTCACTATTGGATTCCTATATATACATTGACTTATTAACTTTTCCCTGAGCCATTAGATCTTTATACTTGTGTTTTGTGATCATGATGTTTGTTGTTACCATGTTCCATCTCAAGAGATTTAACAATTTGACCTAAGCAGATGTTTGTGTATCATTGATATCCCTTCTAAGCTTTGAGATCTCACCACCTATTGTCTTCACATTGATTAATTCTTGTGGGTAATGAAAATAAAATTAGGGATTGAGGAATATAAAGAAACTTAGGATTAAAATTTTTTAGACTAAGGTCTTGTTTGTATGAATAAAAAAATTAGGACTTGGGCTCAAGTTTAAACTAAATTTAAAAACATAATAAAGTTTCCCCCACATTTATTTAGTCCTTAAGAATAATAAAATAAACAAGGTGAGGGTTTTAGGTTATAAAGGCTTTATAAAAATTTTGCCTAAGGATTTGGTCTTATTTATAAACATGATTAGAACTTTAGGATAGAATTTAAAATAAGCCTAAGATATAATTAAAATGTTCCCATGAAAATTTGATCCTACATAAATTTGAATCCAATTTAAATAACCTAGGCTAAAACATATTAGCCAAAGGTTTTTACATGATTTAAACATATATTAATTTAATTGATCAAAAGACCAATGTTTGATAGAAATAAAGGGTTAATTTAACATCATTATTTATCCAAGTAAGTGTTAATTTTTCATTAAAACACAAAACATTGAAATTATTCATTCCAATGATACTCCATTAAACCTACAACATGAAAATAGAGGTCAAACATTAGCAATATTGGATAAATTATAATGAAAACTAAAATTTAACATGTCAAATGTAAATATAATGAGAACCATGATATTCAAATAATAAATTCTTGATAAATTTTAATGTCAATTTAAAACACAATTTTCAAAATTGAACAAGGGTCCTCATTTTTCAAAAATGGTGGTATGTTGACCTCAATATGCACAAGGGTGAAATATGTTATATACAATTGTATGTATTGATATATCTTGTAACATGACAAATAATACTATGGAATTATTAATTGAATGGTTTAGTAAATACTAATCATGAATTATTAATTGAATGGTTTATACCTTTAACATAATTTCTCATATGACTACTATAGAAATATGGAAGAATGAGGTATTATAACTTAGTTGTTTAGTTTATTGAATGAGCTTAAATAGGTGCTTGCTTGGTATTTAATAAATTAATATGATCTATATTTAATTTGTACTTATACTAGACCTTTATATAATATACCCATGGAAGGGTTAATGAAACTTATTAGGTCAACCCATAAATCAAAATATTTGAAATTTTGAGTCTTTAGAAGGAAAGGACACTTGCATTGGATTTGGGATAGTAGCACCAATGCTATTATCCAAGTCTAAATGTAAATATCTAGGAATATGGAAGCTTTTCATATATATTTAGCTAATAGTGAAGGATATATATCATAATTCATGTATATCATGGGTTACAAGTGATCAAGGTAATCATAATATTAGGGTCAAACTACAAGATGACCAATTAGGCCCAGTGGGATGATGACAAAGAGCCTATTTACTACAAGGAAGGTCTAGAAATGAAGTGTAGATAATTGAATGTTATTTTTCAAGTTTAAAATACTAGTTTAATATATAAATCTATATTTAAACATATACATTTTCCCACCATTTAATCTAGTAATGAATAAGGATGAAATTACTAGTTTAAATGAAATAAAATGTGTATCATGGTGTATAAAACACATCTTACTTTGTACGAGCCCCATTTAAAGTTTTTTTATGTGTATTATATGCAACAAATATAATGTTATAGGTTTAATTAGTTCATACAATCTAAAAGTGAGTAATTGATTTTTTTAAAAGAAAAGAGAGTTCTCCATTGATATTTTTCTTTGGTAATGATGTTTCCTCACTAAAGAATTAGAGAAAGATTCAGAATTAAACCTTGGATATGTGAATATGGGAATTGGAGGATGATCATGCCCCAACTATGATATAAGATTGAGTTGTGCAAGTTCTATTGAGAGCTCAGAATCTCTATTTTACAACATAATCTAGTTAATCTTACCCAAGTCAAATAGTGTAACCATATCAACCTACAATAATAGAATATATTACTAAGTCCATTGAGTGTGCATAATTGTGATCACACTAATCATAGAATCCAATTATTTAGGTAGATAAAAGTTTAAATGGTGCATCTTGGTAGGGTTGATGCATGAATATTGGTAATATATGAATAATGTATTTGTAATTTTGTGCATTCACATGGCATATGGACTTCAAACCATGTCTCAAGATAAAGTATCTATCAAAAAGTAACTTGTGATCTATAAAATATATATAAAGTGAATAATAAATCTAGAAATATCTATCTAAAATCTATTTCAAATGTATATAATTTTTTCCTTTATGTATATTTGAATCTTGTAAACTGAATCAAATTCATCTAAATTTATCAACTGTATGTATGTGGAATCATGTCTCTAAGACATTACCCCATTGATATGACCCTAGTTTTGAGGTTCGGAGAATGAAAATGTGATGTTTAGCTTATCTCAAGTGGATAATATGACTATGGATTATATTTTTGAGCCATGTATTAAGGAAACATATATTATTATCATGTCAAAGTAGATACATCAATAAAGCTCTTAATATGCATACAAACCCTAAGATACATTATATGGATCATGGAAAATTATAGAATATAAAAACAAATTAACACACACACAATAGTACATAAAATTCACATAAAGAGGGGTCTAATGAGACCAAAAACAAGGGGCATGTTCAAACACTTCACACTCAAGATGAAGACATGTGTAAATGTTCACACACTAGAGAAACAAGAAACACTCAGGTCAATATGGTCAACAAGAAAATAAAATTTTCAAATGTTCCACAAGAAATAAAAATAAGAAAACAATAAATACCCTCAAGTATTCCATGTGAATAGATGAAGTAAATGAAATATAGAATCAATTAGCATAGGTATATCATACTAGTTCCCACATACATATGTTATAAAAATGTGATGTATAATAACATATAAAAGTACACTATATAACATGGTAAAATGAGTATATACATATGTAAATGTCAGTTTATAATCTCAAATGGAAGTTATCATAAGAAAATAAAACCTATGTCAATCATGATCCTATAAAAGTAAGATGCCCCTAACATAGTGTGTCTCATGGGAATAAGAAATGTCCAACATATCTATGTTTACATAACATAGATATAATATATCCTTGTATCACACTCAACTGCCCTTGAAAACAATGTGTGTAAATTAATTATATGTGTTTACTAACATAAGGTAAACAACATCTGAAAAAACTAGTAAACATATGAAATGTTAAATGTTTTTGTATTTTTTATTTATTTGAATGTTTTTATATTTTATTTAATAATTAATTTTTTTTGTATTTTTATAAATTTTGATATGTTTAGAAATAAAAATTTATCTAAGAATCTCAGATAAGGGATTATAAAAAGGTGTTTTATACTTTGCATATGGTATACTAAATTGACCATACTACTAAGGATCATGTATATGTGCCAAATATGGAGCTCAAGGGTTTATAACATTATATGTATGTTATATATTAATCTATGGTCATGAGGTATTAGTATAATGTGTATCATTTCATGGAACCCATTATTTAATTCTTTTTAATTTTTTTGATTTAGATTTGGTCTTTGTACCCATTTTAAAACATGGTGATTTGTTATCAATAATTGGCTAGGTCATGGAGGTGTAAATGAGGATCTCGAAGAGTCTATCATAGATATTTTATGAAATGTCACCTCATGTATAAGTATCATAATAAAGGGTATTTCCTATTACTTTAAATTTCATGTATTATTAACTTTAGTAGGATTTATAATTAGATATCATGAAGTAAAGTTTCTTACTATAAAGGATATTCATATTGAGTCCCAAAAACTATAATTACCATGTTGTCATGAATATATTTAAGAAACACATGCACTATGGAAGGTAATAAATGAATATTATGAATCCAATGTCATCCCAATAAATTATCAAAGACTCATGTATGTCCTATAATAAAAAATTATGTGGTCACATGTATTCGACCAGCCTATCAAGGTAAATCATTCTCACAAAAACATGTTATGTCTTTCCATTGAATGAATTTACTACTTTAGTCAAAATAAATAAATCATAATGTGTATTCATAATGTTTTAGTATTATCATGGTACATTTATACACCTAAAATTGTTCACCAATGACCTTTAACCAAGCTTCAAACCAATTTCTACTAAAATACATAATTTGGGCTAAAATTACTTAAATGTGCTAAATGGTTTGATCTTGTCATAGACAAGTGAAAAATTAGGATAAAGTATCCATAAGCAAGGCAATAAATTTTATGTGACTATTAGTTCTTGAATCATTCCAAGTAAAAATGCTAAAAATGAAATTTAATGCTCTAAAATTTTGGAAGGACATGACACGTGCATATCTTATTTTGTGTTGACAACATCCTAGATGGGATATTCATTATTATGCAACTAACATCATCTTATAATTCTAATCCAATCACATTTTGATACAATAATATGACATTTTGACCAATTTAATTAATTTTTGCATAAATTTCCAAGAAATTGAACTAAAATTTGATTAATCTTAGGTAAATCAAACCAAATTATGATCTTAAGTAAAAATTGCATGGGACTTATTAAATATTTAATTATTGGAAATTAGTTTATAATATATACATCATTAGTTGACATCATTTTTAGGGTGGCATCGATAGGCCATAAATGTAACAAAAATATGATTAAGCCCTCCCATGCCTTATTAATGCCCCTTTTCCCCCAATCATGATGAGGATATTTGTGGATTTTATTTACATAATTAGATTAATTCAAGGCAACACATATTCATCTTGATATGGATGGTCATGGCTGGTCTTAGACCATTTTTAAAATATATAAATATAAGGCCTCACACTCATAATTTTAAGCTATCTTGGTGAAAATTTATTATGCCCAAATGATATCAAAAGTTATTTTGATATAGTGTTATTATTCCATATTATTGAGTCAATATTCACAAGCCAAAAGCCACAAAAATCCAATGATTCTAAGGAGAGAAGGAGATATCCAAGCTCCATTTCCATAGATTTGTTGAGCACAATCTAAACAAGCCAACAAAGATATCTCTTAGAGCATTCAAGGAAGGTAATACAGTTTGTTTTCTTGTATTTTAGTTGTGATTTGTCAAGTTTTTTTCTTCACTAAGATCCCCCTAATATCTAATATTAATGTGTTAGTTCATTAGTTTGTTTTTGGATTTGATTTCCTCTAATAGAATAATAATAATAATGATATCCCCTTATTAGATTCCTATGTTTATAAATGGCATGCCCAATGGGGCCAAACATATCCCACATACTAATGAGAATAAGAAGAAAATCTAATATCTTTTAATGAATGCTTAAAAATCTTTAGATTTGACTTTTAGTTTTATTTTTTTATTATTGTGCTAACCTAGGTTTACACAATGACTATTGATTATTCTTAGTGACCATTGATGGTTAGGTCAATCAGCCAAAATTAGGTTATAGGTTAGAAAAACATCTTTAAAACTTTAATTTTGATTCTTTTTATCATTTCATATTGATTTTTATTAATTTAAAAGGTTTTTAAATCAAATATTTTTGTCAAAATTTTATCTAACTATTGCCTAACCTAACATATTTCTCTTTTGATGTTTTGCCTTTAGGTTGAAAGGTCTTCACCAATGATATTTATCAATTGGAAATGATTCTTCTTAACCACCGATAATTACCTACTAATGACCCAGTGATGGTTGCCTAAAAACTTATGATGGTTATCTGTGACTATCGATGGTCACTATTTTTTATAAAAATAAAAACCCAATAGCACTTAAACTAAAGTTTCTTGTCTCATTTTCAATTTTTTTTGAAAGATAAACAAGATTATCATATTTTTTATTCAATACCCATGAGGAGAAGTGCCAATTTGGCTTATTTAAGTCTTTTTAACCTCATTTTTGGTGCTTAAAAAGAATTATGAATCTTTCCATTTGGTGCTTTAAAGTAAGAATTTCTTATTTATGTTGAATATTTTCTAGTTATTCTTTAAAAAAATTGAATATTAAGGCCAAGGGGCCAAATAACACAATGAGACACTTCAATTTGGATCTTTAAAACAAAACTCACTTCAAAGTTTTGTTTTAAATATGTCATTTACCATTGCTTATTTTGTTAAATTTGTTTGAGAGAAAAGGAATTTTTGCATGTATACTCTCCCCTCATCCCATTTAGGGAACTTGTGGGATCAAAAGTGCCATTTTCATTACAAATTTTGCCTTAATCGAAAGGTGTAAAAATGAAGTTAGATAGGCTCTCCCTAAAACCCATAGGGTTTGGGTGATTTTAAAACAGCCATAAAGACTTTTTACATAGATTTTATTTCATGAATTTTGTCTTGTAAGGGGGATTTCATCACCTCCCATAAGATTTTATTTTATGAAAATGTGTTTCAAACCTGTTAGATTAAACATCTCACTTTACTTTAAAGTATAGCATTTATTCTTGTTTTGCCAAAATTCCTAGCATGTACCTTTGTTTGAGCCTATATTTTGATGCCATATTTGGCCAAAAGACCTAGAAACCTTTGTTAGTTATCTAGATATCACCCAATAGAAGTTAGATATTTTCAAGTTTGAACCATACCTAGACTAAGATGGGAATGATTTGAGGTTGTGGGATGCCTATATCTAGACCAATCTTCTAAGGTTTTTAATGAAGCTAGTTCCTTAGATATTATAGTTTAGACATTTCTATATAATAACTAAAAAAGCTAGGGTGAAAAGAGTCAATAAATTATATAAAATGAAAACTATTCAAATTTATGGTGATGCACCATGAATTTTTCATGTCCACTCTTAATCTCAAACACTTTAACACACTAATGGACTATGAAAGAATCTAATACAATGATTATTATAGTTTATGTGCAATAGTGTTTCATATATAGGTCAATTTGATGCACTAAGAATAGGGAACAATCAAAATAAGGTTTGGTTGAAGACACTTACATTTGACAATCCACTATATCCTTGAGAGATCATTGCTAAGATAAATGATATGACCTAAAAAGAAAGTTATAGCACTTAGGTTGAGCTTAGACCTACAAAGAGAAGATAATAACCATTTTTTTCATATCAAACAAACAAAAATTAGTAAACAACTATAAAATTCTCTACTCATTAGTCCAAAAGGTGCAAAATATAATTTTGGCAGAGTTTACTCATACCAACCTGAGGGATGTTTAACAATATCTCAAAGGATGTATGAAAGGGATCAAGAGAGGGATTTTTAGTTAAAAAAATTGGAAATAATGTTTTCAAACAATTTATATACCATTATTATTGCTTTTGTAAATTATGATCATTCAAACCTTTTGATTGATCTGGGTCACTTCAAGTGGTTTCAAATTTACATTATTCCTTCATTAGTTATCCTTGATCATTAAAATAGTGGGATTAAGTTTTTTCAAGATAATTTTTAGGATAAATTTAGTTAGAATAATCAAATCAATATATTAGAGCTTTGTCCTGGTGCTAACTGCTCCTAATCAGTTTGTCATGACATGCAAAAGAGGAGAGTGTGGTTTCTTTCATGCAACTAAATATAACAATGAAACCATAGGAGTCTATGAATACATCTTTATGGCATCATTTGGGAATATTTATATTTTTCAAACTATTTCTTGTTCAAACTTGTCCCCATGTTCATAGGTGCACTATAGATGAAAAACTAATCCTAGACTATTGGTTTTCTTATAGTCATTATGTTGATGCAGACCTATAGACTCTATAGCCTCTTTATTGATATAAATAGGTATAAATAGACCCATTATGTCTTTTTTGGAACCAATAGTTCACCATATGAATAGTTTATTTTATAAAATTGCAAACACAATCATAAAACAACATTGTAACCCTCAAATCTCTGAACTGGAGGTCCATATTTAGCTTTAATAGAGGTCCATTTATGTCCTTTAACTTGACTACATTAATGTGTCCATTTAATGGCATATATCTAAGCTTAAATGGTGATGGGATGACCATAAAATACCTATTTGATCTATTTTTTAATTGTCCTTTTGCTCAAGTTTACCCATTGAATACTGACTCAAACCAACCAAAATTCTAATAGCTATCTTTATTCCCATTGGCCTCATAGATCCCCATTATCAAATATTGACATTTTGACCTCCTATGTACCATTTATATATTTGGTATGAATTTATGAAATATATTTATTTCATTTCATGAATATCCTTTTACATGTTAAATCTCATTATCACCATTGGATCAAGATGTACTAAGCAACACAAGGCTTTGATCTCATTGGGCCCACTTTCTTGCCAGTCAAGCTCACACCATTGGACCATCAATATGATTAAATGATGATTGTTAATTTTTATTGGACCCACCTCATTTTTAGTCTATCCTTTACCATTGTATCTCTACTTGGTTAATTTTCACCATCATATTTTGACCAACTTATATCTCTTTAAAGGGATTTATCCCAAGGACCTTTTGACTTGTTTGAACCCAATGTGAATCATTATATTTCATGTGTCAGTATGAAATATCACATAGACCATTAGATCTCGATCAATTTTAAACCTTTTAAGGACCTTTTTAACCCAACGGTCACCTTATGGAGCTCAAAATTGATGTTAGCATGAACATCTTATACTATAGGTCCAACATTGAATGCTCATAAATTGAGCTAGAAAGATCATACAAATATGAATTTTTCAAAGCATGTCCTTGGTATAAATAATAATATGGTGTTTCAATATCTTGTATCATGAGGTTTTCTAAGGTGAATTTATAAAATACACAAGTGATCTGGTCCATTCACTTCTACATGATGTCTTGATGACAGTCTAGTCCTTAAACTTAGCCAAGTCATCTTGATTCAATCTTTCAAGGTCCTGATGAGTTTTCAAGATGTTGTCAATATATTCCATGTCCTTTTAAGCTTATGAACACTATGAGACCTTTCTTGGATCACTCCATTTGCATTGATAGACCCATTTCTAAGCTATTGAATCATTTACTTTATTTGGACCTTGTTAGGTTTCTTCCATTTAGGTACCATGCTTGATATGTGGGCTAAAATGGACAACACATTGTTTTTCCTAGATTAGACCCATTTGAAACACTTTTATCCTAGAATTTTGAATTTCAATTTTTAGTCCATATACTTAACCTTTCTATGTGAGATGTTTAAACATTCAACATTTGATGTCAGCTTGTTTTATCACAAGTCATTGCATAAACCTTTTTAAATATACATCTCCATCCTCTTGACTAAATTAGAGAAAATTTGAACCTTTTGTATTTTTTTAGAAATTTTTTTCATATTTTACATAACTTTATTCCCTTTCGGTAGTGCAACATTTACTATTGATCCCAAGATGTCTTCCTACACTCGTAGTGGCATCATGTACAATTTAGGGCTTAGTAATGTATTCACACAAGAAGAAATGGTTCAAGACACCTATGTAGACAATTTTGTTTATGAGATGGATCCTTATCCATACTATAACACTAAAATAGTGGCACATAACAAAGATCCATTGGCTCATTATTTGGTTAACATGCCTCCATACTCAGAGTAGGATCAAGAAAAAATAAAGCAATATCTAGCTATGGTAACTTTAGTTGAAGAACCAGTTCCTCAACAACCATACTATTTTACTACAGCATTAAAAAATGATCCTTATCTATTTGAGGGTAACTTATTGGAAAATAAGGACAAGATTTTGGTCAGAGGTATAGTAGTAGGGGATAAGTTTTTTACAAACTTCTCCCATGATAATTTGTCAAGTCTAGTAAGAATGCCTCACAACATACTTTACAATCAACATAATAAATAGGATTTTTCTATAAACCATCTAAATCTAGTCCCAAAAACATATTAGGACCCTTGTATGGTTGCCAAAGGAAAAGGCCTCATGGAGGATCACTTTATACAAATGTAGATATCATAACAAACTTATTTTAACCTAGCACATAATCTTAACAATATGACTATGTCAAATTCACTTCCTATTAAGTTAACTCCTTTAATAAGAACCTTAATTGAATTGATAGGTCAGTAAAATGTAGGTATAGAACCATTCATTAAAATTAATTCAATTGGAGATATGTTTAATAACCTAATTAATGAATAAGTACCTTTTGTATATATAAAAAATAGAGATCCAAACATAGTGGACAAGATGCAATTCACATCCATTTTAGACCAAAGAGTTATAAATTCACAAAAAATAGTTTTTAAATACATGTGCCTTTAGTTAATGCCATGGTAGGTTTAAAAATATATGGGGTAGACATTTCTAACTCCCAACCATAAATAGCTATGCATAATCCTCAAATAGTTGTTTCTTCAAGCGTATAACCTTAAATATTAAGTATATAAACAAACACCAATTCCATGCCTCAGCATAACATGATGAATATAAATCCACCATAATTGGTGATGACTAATATTCTACTACACTAGGCATAATCTAATGTATCAACATAGTAGAGGAAAAACATCTTGCCACCTCAATAGGGGGAAAGCAATGTTTCCCCTGATCAAGTAATGATAAACATAGCTCTTCAATCCTATACTAACATGCCAATAAAGAACCAAATTATGTCTAAAAAAAAGGTGAAAATATTAGTCAGAGATAAATTACAAAACTTCAAAATGAATCAACTTCCCAACAAGGATTTATGCAACCTAGATGTTTCAATGTTCTTCAAGTACCAACTAGGCAATAATTTCCTATTGTCCATAATGTGCCACAAGCTAAATGATAGGCTCTTGATTCACAAGTTATCCTAAATCAATAAAGTTTGACTAATCAATAATAGGTCCCTATTCAAACTTAATAGGAAAATTATGTCACTCATATCCATATCCTTCCCTCTGAACCATAGTTTACCCAAAATTAGAGTCATATGCAAAACCCTAACTAGAATATCACACAACTACATGTGTATTTTGAATAATTACACCCTAATACATGCATTTGTATTCCTTCTTCATTCCCCAACTAAAAAAACATTCCATAAATAATTATACCTCTACTATACCTTAGTTAAATTAATCCACTTCTGACAACCCCGCCTCCACCTTAAACCAATGTTCCCTCTAGTTTCATATCCCAAGAATTGCAACAAATGAAGGATGCCATTGCTACCATCCAAGATGGGAAATAAACCAAATAGTTTAGGCTAAATGATTGTGTTCTTACCCTTTAAACATGGATTACTTACAAGTACCATTTCCTCTAGGGTATAAACCCCTAAAATTAGACAAATATAAGGGGAAAGGTGACCCTAAGGCTCATTTGATAGAATTATTTATTGCATGCTAGCTAGTGGAATATAGAGACATATATCTATTACTTGTTCCTAAGGAGTTTTAAAATACAAGACTTAGAGTGGTTTTTGAATTTTCCAAAAGAATTTATTATAAGATTTTGATGATCTTTAAGATAACTTTATGGAACACTTCTCATACAATTTCAAGCATGAGATTTCATTAGTCAACTTAATTTAAGCCAACCAAAATGTCAGTGAATTTTTTTTTTGTTATCTATAGTTATGGAGAGCCCTTGTAAGCTAATTCACCCATAGTTTACTAGAGAAATAGTTAGTCACCGTGTTTACCAAAAATTTTCACAATGAAATATCCTATCATTTGCAACTATAGTGTGCATAAACTATTAAAGAGATCATTGATAAAGGTTTATTGATTGAGTGAGACCTTATTGACAAAGGGATCATCAATATTACTATGTCAAATTAAAATCAAGCTACCAATCAAGGAAATGGATAGAACCAAAACCAAAACCAAGTCCAAGTGTAAGCATCACAACTGGCACAAGATAATAACTATGAAAAACCCAAGCCATTGAATTTTAATAATAATGTTATGGGAGATGGATTAACTAAGTCAAAATATGTACAAATGGTGCAAACACCATTTTTTTATCCCACACAACATATGAAAATTACTCTTAACCTACAACTTATTTATCAAATGTAGCCAATGTAACAACCCAAGCCTACATAATAAATCCAACAACCTTTCTCATTACAACCCCTCCTCTAAGTAGAATAGTGCCTACTCATCACATTTTTAGTGACCTTAGAAAACATATTGAATATGCGATTAATAAGATTGCTTACACTAATATGATTATCTAGATTATACCAAATATTTATTTTAAGAGAATTCCTTATCATGATTATTACTAATAAGATAAATCCTATGAATATCATTGGGTTAATTGACATAATTTATGACATTATGCAAAAATCAGACATTTGATTCAAAATATGTTGGAGAATAGGGAGATAAAATTAGATGGTGGTGTTTCCACTCCAATCATAACCTTAGAATCTATCAAAACCCCTTTCCAAAACATAAAAACCAACCACAACAATAATAACCATAATAAAAAAAAAAATCAACCACCAAGATAGAATCAACTGAATCAACATTAATAGAACTAATAACACCAACCTAATGGATGCAATCAAGGAAAGAATGATGCTTATAATTAGTAGACCTACCATGTAGTTACACATAATTATAATAGGGTTGTAGGCCATATTAAAAGAGGTAAATTCTTTACCATCTCCATTAATCTAAGACCAAATAGTAATCAACCAAGACCTTTTATAAATAATTCTAATAAAAAAACTCACACTTGTAATCCTTCTTTAATCTAGGAGTGCATACAAGTGTACCAACAAGCAAGGATTACTAATATTAGACCCTATACTAATAACTCATCCTTGCCTCATGACCATCCATAATTACATCAGTAATTGATACTTGTCCTATCTAGTCCCTTACTATAACCATCATTTATTAGCAACCATTGTCCTATATCCCATCTTGATTGTGAAATATTAACTAGGAAATCAAATATTACCATCCCAGGCCCACATATATCTATAACTTTACCCATCCAATCACCTATCTTGACCAATAGAAAACCATTTTAAAAAAGTTAAGATAAAACATTTGAAAATGAGGAGAAATTATAAAAGACAATCATACAAATTTCCATTTTTTATTTGTTACACACATCAACTATATACAAAAATATATTGATAAAATTCCTTATCCAATCCTAGGTGCTTAATGACGTATCACATAATAAATTTAAAGCTTTGGTGAGACACTTAGCTCTCATTAAACATATTTTTACTAGAGTGATATGTCATCCCTTGGTCCCCTGCATAATAATCTTTTATTTATTAAAGTTTTCATCAAGATACACAAAGTGAAATGTGTCCTCATAGACAATGGGTTAGGCCTAAATATTGTGTCTTTTAAGCTCATCAATCTTCTCAGGTAAACCATGGCTGATATCTATCTAGAAATAATCACTATCAAGGCCTATGAGAATGAAGAACAAGAATCACAAGGCACAATCAACTTACCAGTTATCATTGGGCCCATGACCCATGATATATTACATCATGTGTTATACCTTGATTTGTCATATAATATGCTTTTAAGTAGACCTTGCATTAATTATTTTTGTGTAATCTCATCAATGTTTCACCAATGTATCAAGTTATCCCATTCATGAATGGAGGTTATTATCCATAGTGATTTACATGCATATGAGCACTACAAAAATTTGGAGGTAAATATACAACTACCATTTTGATATGAATCTAGTTGTCAAATAAGACAAAAGGAAAAAAATACTTGTTGAAACACCAGAAGATAACTACATTGATCCTAATACCTTTGATTCACATTCTGATATAATACTTTTTGAAATATATAATCTTTATACCATCTCAGCTAATGGCCTAGGAGAGTATTTAACCCAAGACAAATTTCACATTACAAACCTTCCATAGAACCCCAAGTCCTTTGGAAGACCTAAATCTAAACCACTTCATATGGAATGGTAAAGAAAGGGTAAAGGAAACCTTCATAGTCCAACATTTATCACATTCATACCAACCTTTGGCCAATAATATAACCCTCTTGAAGGTGATAAATAATGGTTTTACAATGACAAGCATGATTATTGTTATAAAAATGCAAAGTATCATATTCCTAATAGGATCATGAAGAATCAAGACTATGAATGAGGAGGCCTTAGGCCAAATCAATAGGGAATACATGAGATAATTTATATGACTAAGTACAAAGGACCTTGTGGACTTGGATTTAAACCATCTGTGGGTGACCCTATGTATCTTAATCATGTTCCAATTCCTATGACTAGTGATGATGATACTGACATAAAATTAAAGAATGATCATAGCCTTTTTCATGACCTAGTCAAGACTAATTTATTTGACACTCATTCCATTTATATCCTTAGACTAGTCATTTGTCATAACCCACTTCCATTGTATTATCCCCAACTAATAGAATAGGGCCAATAAGAATCTAATATGCCAATTGATGATTTTAAAGATGATGAGGTTTTATATTATTTTCTAGGCCTTAGGGACAATGTTTTGTTGGGAGATCATATATCAATATTCTTAATCAAGTTGGATCCTAAAGCCTATTTTAGAGAGCAGGTGAACACCATTAAACAAAAGAAAATAAATAAAAAATTGAGGTCCTCAATTGAAAATCTATTTGATGCTCTTTTGGACAAGGGTAATAGTAAATAAAAATGCTAATGTAGTGGTGAAATCCTTTTTTTGGCATCACTAGATGGGGGTTTCCAATCTTCTTCAATCATATCTCAATAGACCACTAACAAAGAACTTGTATATGGGTCTATATTTAGTCTTGAAGGACAAAAATCATTTGATCACATAATCCAAGAGTTTTAAACTATTTTTATCACATGGCCATATCTCCCATTGGGATATTATGATTCATTATGTCTAGAGGAACTCAAAGAACTAGTCCTAGTAGAGGACTCCAACATTGCCAAATAGTTCCAATCTTTACTCATTATTATTGAAGATGATTTGACACTTATAATGGAATACCAAAAAAAGGTAAACATATGGTCTCTAGATGACCCAAAGTGGATCAATTTAGGTAAGTCCATCACTAGGGAGGAACACAAAGTATTTACAAAACTATTGAGATAATTTGTGGATATGTTTGCATAGGCCTATTCTAACATGCCTAGTTTAGACCTTGCCTTAGTTTTTCACCACCTTGTGGTACATCCTAATGCCAAACTAGTGAAGCAAAAATTATGAAAAATGCATCCTCATATTATTGTATTAGTAAAATAGAGTTGTAAAATCTCTTGGAAGGGAGATGTATTAGGCCAATTGACTATTCAGAATGGATTTCCAGAGTTATTCCTATCAATAAAAATCTAGAAGGAATTAAAATCTATATTAATTTTAGAGGTATTAATAAATATTTACCAAAGGATGACTTTTCATTACTGAATTTTGACATGATAGTCAAATCCACAAAAGTTTATGAGATTTTTTCTATGGTGGATTGATTCTCAAGCTATAATCAGATCTAAATAACACTAGAAGACCAACATAAAACAACATTCATCACTCCTTGGGTAATATTATATTATTATGTTATGATTTAGCCTTAAAAATTTAGGGGCCACCTATCAAATATCCATGATAGTCATATTTCATGATATGATGTATGAGATTGTTGAATATTATGTCAATGACATACTAGGTAAATCAAAGATTAGGGCTGATCATCCAACCACATTGAGGAGAATATATGAGTGACTATGTGAATATAAAGTTTGACTCAAACCAAAGAAATGTGCTTTTGGCAATACTTATAACAATTTTTTTGGCTTCATTATGTCTCATAGGGGCATATAATTTGATCCTGACAAAGTATAAGCCATAATAGAGATACCACCACTAACTAATCTGAATCAATTCTATAGTTTGTACAGTAAGATATAATCCATCTGATGCTTCATATCACATTTGGTTGATAAATTCCATCTTTTTACACATATTCTAAAGAAGGGAGTCACATTTCACTAGGATGATCACTATTAGATAGCTTTTCAATAGTTAAAGGTCTATTTAGTGAATCCACCTCTTTTGTTACCTCATCTACTAGGAATGTGATTCTTATTATATCTATCAACTATAGATAATGCCCTAGGGGAAATTATAGATTGGAATGATGATAATGGAAAAGAGCATGTTGTGTATTACTTAAGCCATACACTGGCTTAAAAACTTATTTAAGTATGGTCTTCAAAACTCAAAAATTGCACCATTACATGTTAAATATTAAGACCATGGTTATTTCAAAAGTAGATCCACTCAAGTATATAATATATAAAATAAATTCACATGGCCAAATGGATCATGATTCTCAATGAGTTTGATATCAAGTAGGTCAACCAAAAATCATTAAGGGGTAAGTTCTTGTAGATTAGCTTGCTAAAGCACCCCTTCTCAATACATAACTACTCACATTCCAATTTCTTGATGAATCCATTATGACCATCATTGACACACATCTTGAGGAAAAACCCTATAATTTTTATTTTTATGGATCATTCACAACACATGGATTAAGATTATGCCTTTTATCTATTACATCATAGGGGGATCTAATCCCTAAATCATTTAGGATCAACTTTCCCTATACCACCAACATGTCTAAATATGAAGCACTTATTTTAGGGATACACCAAGTGGTACAATGGAATATAAAACATCTAAAGGTTTATGGTGATTCTTAGTTATTCATCAATCAATTTAAATACCACTTTTAGACCAAATATGACAAGTTAGTGCCATACAAGGCCATAGTCGACACTCTCAAATGGTAGATTATTGATGTCTAATTTAGACATATACTAAGGGCAAGTAATAGAACTATAGCTACTATTACTACTATTAGATATTTAATTAAACAAATAGACATGACTAAAGAGTATCAGTTCCTTATGGAGAATTTGATAGTGTAATTTCATGCACCTTTAACCATTGAGATGATCTAAGATATTTTTGGTCTTATCTCTATCTACTATTGAAAACTTTACAACTACATACATGACCAAATTATGCCACCTAACCTATCTCATAAACAATCCAAATCCTTCATCCATCAATCCACTCATTATACCTTACTCAAATCAACCCTTTACCATTGTAGTTTTTACAAAACATTACTTTGTTATTTAACTTAAGTAGAATCTATATTAATTTTATGGGAAGTTCATGAAGGAGTATGTGTAGCCCACACTATTAAGTCCATTTTCTCTAGAATGTTCTTGTGTACTAAGTACTATTATCTTATAATGGATGTAGATGTAGCTACATATGTGAAGAAGAGTGAAAAATGTCAATGACATGCTAATCTAATTCATGCCCTATCAAAGACTTTGAAACCAATGTTTACACCATGGTAATTTGATACATGGGGCTTCAACCTCATTGGTAAAATAAACCCCACCTCATCCTATGGCCACAAACATATTCTTATCACCACTTAATATTTCACTAAGTGGGTTAAAGCTATACCCCTCACTTACATGGCTAAAAATAAAATTTACAAGTTCATTTTAAACCATCTTATATGATTCTATGGTATCCCCTCTGACATTATATCTGATAATGGTGGATCATTCAAAAATAAAGATGTCAAATCATTGTGTTGAGCACAATATTACTCAACATTTTTGAATGGCATATTACCCACAAGGGAATGGCCAAGCAGAACCATCCAGTAAAACCATTGTCAACATCCTTACAAATATTATGAATGATGATGGCCATGATTGGCACCTCTAAATATTCTACATGCTCTAGTCATACCATACTGATCATTGTACCTCTACATGAGTGATTTCATGCTAACTTGTTTATGTCACCTAGGCCATTCTACACATTAAGGTCAAGTTACCTTCTCTAAACATCTCCTTGAAGCATTTCTTAGATCATGAAGAATACTAAGTATCTCACTTTCAAGTGCTAGAGTTGTTGAGAAATGTATAGCCACACTCAATAATTTGGAATCATACCATAACCACTTCTATGGATAGTAAAATTAGTGTGTCAAGCATAGAGAATTTGAACTTGGTGATCTTGTCCTTAAAGATTAAAAAATAATGCCATGGAAAAAATAAGCATAAAGATAGGTTCAAACCAAAATGGATAGGCCCTTTCATCATTATTGAAAATTTTGGCACTGGAGGATACATGTTCACTACACTAGATAGAGATGAACTTGATGAGTTGATGAGCATTGTAGACCTCAAGCATTACTTTGATTTAGTGCCATAGGGTATTGTCTATGTAGATATTTTTAGTTGTAGTGTAATATTTATATTCTTCCTTGTACCATCTATCATTCTACCATACATTTCCCATCAATCAATTTGTTTTCTCCCTCCTTACAAATCTATTTGACCTTGGTTCCTTAATCACTTTTCATAAGAGGATTTAGATTTAATTTGAATAGTGGATCCATTATTCTAGATAGAGGTAATTTTTTGGAGTAGTCTCACAATGGTTTTTTAGTTTCATCCTTCATTTATTATTTCTTTCTCTCTCATTGTTATGCTACTAATTATAACTTCCTATGGGAAAATTAGTGTCATTGATCTATGCCATCATTTCTTAATTATAGCTGTCTATGGAAAAATTAGGGGAAACAGTTTTTTTATCATGCTTTGAGTTACCACCTTACCATTCTTATGATGTATTATGCCATTCCCATCTTTGCTTGTTTGTTTAAATTGACCACTACACTATTCATATTCCTCCAATATAATGTGGAGCTACCATGACTTGAGGTGATTTCAAGACTTTATAGATAATGATTGATACATATTGAGGAAAACTCAGTCTCCCTAAACCATGATCTCACCATTTTTTGAGAAACTTAGGCAACCCTCTCAATGTTTTGTGAGCTTGGACTATTTAGTATCTCATCATTCTTGATTAAGTTGAGATACTCAAACATTTGAAAAAAATTGTAAAATTGATTTTGAACAACCAAAAATAGTGTCCACTTATTTGCCTTATGGATTCTATGAGCCCTTAATTAGTCACAAGAAACCACTTATTCTTTAATATCCCCATCTTTTTTTGCCCCTTTATCCCATGCACTTGACATTTTACAAGACCATCCATATTCTTCTACAACACCATCATGTTTTCTTTGTAACATTTTATTCTATCCCATATCCTAGGAGAACTACATTTGGCCTAAAGTTTATGTTAAATATTACATCCATGAAACTATGTAGGTAGCTTCCACTTTCCTAGTGTATATAGAGATAACTCAGCCACCCCCTTTCCTTTTCTTTTATTCCCCCATCTTATTAATTTGTTCAGTTATCACCTCTTTTCTAAGGAAATTTTTTTTTGTCTTATTTGTTTGTTTATTTATTTATGTACCTATTTTTTTGATTTTATTATTGTTTCCTTGATTTAGCATATGTGCATTCATTAGATAATTCTTTGTGAATTTATACTTGAATCCATCCATATTCATATGTCTACCTTGTCATCATAGTTTTTATCATTGGTACATTATTTTCCATTAAGTATTGGATCATGGGAGTTAGTCCTTATGCATATATTAGATAAGCCCTTATTGTTCTCTATCATGATGCATTTACAACAAAAATTATCTTGAAGAAGTCTAAACAATAATGCAACATCAATATCTCCTTGGCACCTACACCACTCTCACTCTAATCCCAACCATATCCCACACAGATGAATTAAATAATCAAAGAAGTTTCCTCCTTTGCTACTTTAGATGACCATCTCCCTGATACCAAGTTTCCCAAATTCATCTTTCTCCTTTATACTAATTTTTCATTTTACTCTATATTATATTTGCCACTATTAGGATACAATGCTTACAACCACCTTTGGTAAAACCATTCTATACTATCCCATTTGAAGCACCAATGATTCTAATTATGTATGGATGAATAATTGGGTTTCCATTCATTTTAAGGTTCATGATTATAACCACCTTTGGGAAAATCATTATCCTTCTTCCACCCAATTAGGGCATGTTTTTTATTATATGTTGATGATTATAACCATCTATGGGCAAATCATCCTATCTCTCTACCCACCTAGGGTAGCTTCATATGCCACTGATTATAACTACTTTTGGGCAAACAAATTAATTCTACCCCATAATTTTAATCCTTTTGGTCCAACCTTTTCCTCTTTTTGAGGGGATAATTACCAACCCCTTTTCTAACTATTCACTCAAGGGGGCACATACAATTCATCCATTGTCATTGAAGTCATAGGCATGCAGGACATTTTCATTACTTGAGAAGACATCACTATGCCTATATCTTATAATTCCTTCTCAAACAATGGTAAACTATAGATACCTACAACTAGCCACTAATGAGCTTTGACTAAGACTCAAACCAATTTCTACCAAAATACATAATCTGGGCTAAAATCACTTAAATGTGTTAAATGGTCTAGCTTGTCATATACAAGTGCTGATTTAAGCTAAAGTATCCCTATTTAAGGTAATACATTTTATGTGACTATTAGTTCTTATCAAATAATTTTGAGCCAAAATGCCAAAAATGCAATTTGATACTCTAAAAATTTGGAAGCACATGACATGTGCATAAGTTATTTTGTGTTTACAGTGTCCTAAATGGGATATTAGTCCTATGAAAATAACATCATCTTCCAATTGCAATCCAATAAAATTTCAACCCACTTATATGACATTTTAACTAGTTTTATTAATTTGTGCACCACTTTCCAAGAAATTGTACTAAAATTTGATTAATCTTAGGAAAATTAAACCAAATTATGATTTTAAGAAAAAATTACATGGAACTTATTGAATATTTCTTTATTGGAAATTTGTTTCTAATATCTACATCATCATGTGACATTATTTTTAGGGTGTCATTCATAGCCCATAAATGCAACAAATATCTTATTAAGCCCTCCTATGCCTCATTAATTCCCCTTCTTCCCAAATCATGATGAAGATATTTATGGATTTTATTTACATAATCAGATTAATTCATGGACACACATGTTCATCTTGAGATAGAAAGTCTATTTAGAAAATCTCTAAATAGAAGGCGTAACGCTCATAATTGTAGGTTATCTCGATGTAATGGTATTACTCCCAAATACTTTTAAAATTTATTTTGATATAGTGTTATTATGCCAAATTATTGAGTCAAGCTTCACAAGCCAAAAACTATAAAAATCCAATAATTCCAAGGAGAGAAGGAGATATCCAAGATCCATTTCCATAGACTTTGTGTTCATAATTTGAGTAAGCCAATGAATAAATCTCTTGGAGCATTCAAGAAAGTTAATAAAGTCTTTTTTCTTACATTTTAGTTGTGCTTTATCAACGGTTATTCTTCACTAAGTTCCCCTTAAGATTGAGGCTTAAGGTGTTAGTTCATTAGTGAATTTTTGGATTTTTTTTAATCTACTAATATGATAGTAATCTCCCCTTATTATATTCCTATGTTCACAATACATACATTCTCACTAGAACCATTATCAGCCATAAAATTATGTATACATTGATTATCAATATTATCCTTGATAAATAAATAATTTTGACATATAACTAAATATAAATCATCTTAAACATAGGAGATAGCTCAAGTATAAGTGTGCCAATAATCCCATCTAATGGGTGATAGTAATGTGGTGGAGGATGATGTACATCATATGCCATTTTCATTTCTATGTTTTCGTATAAATATATTGTATTGTTGAATATATTTTAATTTTTAGTATTATTAGGTTGTGATATTTAATATATTGGATAATCCTCAAATGTGAGTAGATCAATATCAACAACATTTTATATTTTGTGCTTCAATTTTAAAATTTTATTCATAGAATACACTGCACATGAGTGATAGTCATAATAATCATTATCATCATATCAATTTGATAGAGACATAGTAGTAGGGAGATATACGAGATGGCACTTCACAAACTTTAAACATATAAAATTTTGATAATATGATAATCATGTAAATTATCTTTTAGGTACATTAGATAAGATAAGTCAATTAGGTTGTTGGGACATTATATTAACTATGGTGGTTATTTCATTTTTAACCTTGATAGGTTTGAATTTATATATTTGTTCAAAATGAAAATTGGTATTAGATGTAGTCAATGTGTTTTATATATACTTAAGCTTATTTAATGAAATAAGTTTTATTTATTTATTTTAAATAATATGACATAAGTCATAAAAATATTTAAACTTATTGAAAAAATAGACTCATGTAATGGATAAAGAAAACATTGCCTAAATATATCTTGAATTTATTTATCTACCATTGGATTGGTCATTTTAGCCAACATTTAAATATACCTTAAGGCATATTAATTAAGAGGCTCATCGGTTCCTTATCTTATGTTAGAAATTTGTGCATACGACATCATTTCCATAATGTTGATTTACAAATGTGCTAAAGACTAACACACCAAAGGATTAATTGATATTAAATATTTTATTTTTAAATCATCAAACGATATCAAATCATAGTATTTTAGACTTCTTGGGAATAATTTGGTCAAAATTTTATCATTTGATGCATAGTCAAGGCATGTTGTGTATAAATATCAAATATGTTGTTTAGGATCACCCTTGTCATCATAAAGTGTGAACTTAGGGTGAAAAACACTCATTGTCAAGGGTCAAATGTATCTTAGGTGTTATAATATTGTTTGATACATATTGTGAATTGATATTATGAGTTGATTTGAAATCATTTTTTTTCAATGTTGATAACCTTAGCTTCTAAATCTTGCACAACTTGTAAAAGAGTATGCATAGTAGACCCATTGGTAATTTCATTTAAAACTTGATAAATAACCAAAGTGGATGAAAAAAAAACTTATGTCGATGTAGGGATTTAAACTAGTAATTGAGATTAAGTATTGATTATTCTCATGAAGGATGTTGCAATAGTTGTACCAACTAAGGGTTCCCCATTATTAGATGTGGATGAATTAGACTTAGAATTCGTATTGATTTCTTCTTGTGTAACATGTAATTATGCATTAATTAATTATTTATTTGTAATCTAATGTTGGATTAATGATACTTTATATTCTATTTCAATTTTTTTTAACAATTTCCCTATTTGATAAATGTAAACAAAGATGCCACAAGTAATGAAAAAACTAGACTTATAAATTACTAAACTCAAAAATCCTAGCAAGATGAAAACTCTAAAGCAAGATAATAGTTTCATGAGAATACTTATATTTTTTACTCATCATATGTTTAACCCATTTTATAAATAAATATTAAATAAGAGAGTATCCTAATCAAACAAGGAATATGATACTATTTAAAAGTAGGTAATTATAAAAATTTATATTCTACAAATATTCTAATAAGAAATACTCAATCTAAGCATATGCCAAATATACAAAGTAAAATATTTTATATTATAATAATAGTAATATAAAGGATATATTGTACTTAGATTTTACACTAATGCACAAACATATCTAAATAAGGCCAATTTATAAATAGATTGTATGAATATTTTGATCTAGTCATTATATTCTAAAAAAATAGTTTTTTACCAACATGGACACTTGTATCACCCTAGGGACACTTGCATTGATGATACTATTTGTGCTTCAACATATCTCCTATAGGGGATAGTGATTATTTACTAAAACTTCTACTTGGGTCTTTATACATTTATTTCACCTTTTAGATTATTTTTTTAGATCACATGCATAGGATTTTTATATCAAAATATAGTTCAAACACTAGATCGTCCACTTAGGTCTTTTCACCTTACCAAAATTTAAAGTGGGTTAGTGGGATCATGAAGTTTAGATGACCTCAAAGACCCCTATATTAATGAACATTTATTACATAGACAATACTATAAAGATGGACTCGAACATATGTATTTCTCCCCTATGCATTTTTTGTGTGTGCACAAGTGTGAAATATTTTATATGCAAGATCATGTAGTGATCTATCTTGTAACTTTACATATCCTAATCATGGGTTATTATTTAATGCTTTAGACCTATAATATGACTAATATTATGATTAATATAAAAATATAAAAGAGTAAGTTAATATAACTCAGTTGTGAAATTGATTGAATGAGATCAAATATGTGTTTACTTGTTATTTTATAGATGAATAATGAGTTGAGTTTAATTTTTTTACACGACAACTTTTGAAAATATTCTCATGGAAGGGTTAATGAAATTTCTTATGTCAACACATAAATATTATAATATTTTCAAATTTGAGTGTTTAGAAGGTAACGACACTTGTGTTGGATATAGGATAGTAGCATTGACACTACTATCTAGGTTTGAACATAATTTCCTAAAAAGATGGAAGTTTGTGATAGATATTAATTGAAAATGAAGGATATATATCATAATTCAAGTATAATTGGTTTATAAGTGATCTGGGTAATGAAAATATCAAGGTCAGACTACAAGATAATCATTTGAGCCTAGTGAAATGGTGAAGATGAGATTTTTGGATTCAAGTAAGGTTTAGAACTCAAGGGTATAACCTTGAGAGATATTTTTCAAGTGTAAAAGACTAGTTTAACATATAAATCCAAATTTAAGCGTATAAATAATTGGGATGAAATAGGAGGAGTATTTTTATCCTAAAGTTTGATTTAGCCATTGAGACACTTACAACCATAACAATCTCTTTAAAAAAACCATTGGCTAAGGGGGAGATTTAGGCTCAATAGGTTTTTTCAAGGTAAGTATATTATAATCTTATCTCTTTCCTTTTGATAGATAAAATTTACATAATTTACTGGTTAATGAATGTATGTATCCTTGTTTAAATTATCTCTACACATAAGCTTAACATAATATAACATTATTCAAACTTGACATTTATCCACCTTAGGTAACTTATAACCCCATTTTCCTACCATGGCTCCCTACCCATTTTAATATGTTTTAAAACCTTCATGTTTGTTATATTTTTTGATAATGATATTTGATTACTTTTCAAATGAGACCTAGTTAGGGCTAAGACATTGTGTTAATTACATAAATTCTTTAGCACTTGTTCTCTTGAAATGTTTTTTGAGGTGCTCCCATTTATAAGTTTAATGTATCCATTATTTATATACTAATTTCATTAAATATCAATGGTCTCTATTTGATTTACCTTCATTGAGTCTAGATATTTTAATAGAATAGTTATAGATGAATCCTAGCTCATTATATAAACAAGGAACATAGGTAGTGTGTCTCTATAAAGTGATATGACATCAATGATTCTCAAGTATAGGTCATGCAAATCATGGCCGTATAAGAATGAAATTATGTGTATAGATATATGCTGATGTAATGATGAACTTAGTATCATAATAAAAACTATCACATTGTCTCCAAATGGAGAGATATACATGATAGGCTAAATGGTGAGAAGGGAAAATAATGTGCCATAATAGATGATCTATATGATAGAATAATAATGAGACATGGGAATTTTGGCCTCAATATCAAATTAAAATATGTCTCATGTAGGTGATGTACCCCTAAAAATTTTAGGTATGGTAATGAATCATAGTCATAGTAGTAGAACATCAATGGTGTTGTACCAGTATGATATATATATATATATACATATATATATATATACATATATATATATACATATATATATATATATACATATATATATACATATATATATATACATATATATATATACATATATATATATATACATATATATATACATATATATATATACATATATATATACATACACACACACACACACACACACATGTTTATATATACATACATACATACATACATACATACATACACACACACATATATATATATATATATATATATATATATATATATATATATATATATATATATATGCAAGTTTCAATCACAATGCATAAGATGCATGCATCCATGTAATAATGCTATGTAGATATGCATGTACACAATCCAAATGTAAACTATGTAAAAATATGTATGATATATGTAGTAAATTGTAATCCAAAAATATATCACTATATAAATTTATTTTATGAATATTCCCCCAAGCATTTGTGTCCATTAACCATACATATCCTATATATGTTGTATTTCATCCACTCAAAGTATACCATGAGAAGCACATATGGAAAACATGAATATATAAAGCTATAAAATAGGTACATAATCATGATATGTATCATATAGCTTATATAATGAAAAATAAATTTTTTATTATTCTATTTTATGAATTCTTTTTGTAGTTTTAAAATTTTATAGTGAAATCACATAATACAATATGTAAAATATGGTACAAGATTTATGTATCAATGAAACACTATATGTAGGGGATCATGACTAGTGTATAAAAATGATATCATATCCATGAATACTTTTATGTGACACACCAACTATTTAATATAGCATATATAATGTGATTAGGAATGTAAATCATTAAATGAGATATTCAACATGGAGAGAGGGATAAAAATCTAATAGCACTTTTAGAGAAGTGATGGTTGAAGCCTGTATATATCATATGTAGTGAAATTTTTATGATTTAGTAACAATATAAAATAGAATATTATTAGGTACAAGGAGTCATAAAAATGGGTTGAAAAAAATAAGCAAGGTCATATTATATTAAACAAAATAAACAATTATGTCATAAAAATTAAAATGTTGAAATATGTATGAGATGAATATCACATTTTGTTGTGTGGAGTAATAACCCATATGTTATGGGTCATGAGGGTCCCCCAAGTGTATATCATCATTGATACCATATAAGTCTTGAGTGCATGTATATCTCTCATTATTCTTAGATTTTTCTAATATTGAAACATCTGTAGGACATGAGGTATGGACCTTATGATAAACTAATCCTTATTTTTTAGGGTCAAAAACCATATCACCAAGATAAATTATTTATTTAAAAAATTTTCCAACTATCTTATTTTTAATAGGTTTTATGTGGCTATTGATGAAAATGTGTGTCCTTTTAGAGTAGTCCGTATGATAAAAATTTCTAAAAATTTAATCATGCATATCCTCCTTTTGATACTATTTAAGACATTAGATGCTCTCATGTCTTTTTAGGTTAATTTTATGTTATATATATATGGGGTCTCTTTTAATATTACAAATTAACATATTGACCCACTAGTTGTAGGCACCTAAATTAGGTATTAGACACTTGAAAACATTAGTTTTGGAATATAATGACGTACATGACTTTTGTGTAAAAATTTGACTCTTATGAAAATATTCCCATACAAATTTATATATATCAACATGGAAAACCTAATTTTATAACATTCTTATAAAATATCACCGTAGTCTATGCTAGAATTTTCTATTTAAAAAAAAAAAACTATCATCATGTTCTAGATCCATGATTTTCCCTTTCTAGTAGTGATGATAATATTTAGATGTTAATGGTTATCATAGGAATCCACCTTCACAAAAAGTGTCTTAAGATCCTCAATAGATAATTTTCAAATTTAAACATCTCCCTTGGGTTGACCATATAACATTTTGCATGTCATTAATGGGGGAAAATACTAAAGAGTCATCTATAAATATAGATTAATTTGATGACCATTCCTATCTAAACCTATCCATTTCTCATCTTTATAGAACTTGGAAATAACTTATCACTCCCTTGATACAATATCACAAAGGCATACAAATCTAAAAATCCCTAAAATGAGTAGCCTTAAAGCTATTGTTAAATATAAAATGTAAGGTCAAATTTGTGTTTTATCAAGTGTTTAAATACAAATTTATGAATTACATTCTAATCGATCATGTTTGAGAACAAAAATATATATGTCAAAGAGTTATGTGTGGTTTGAGACTTATTCCAAATATTAAAACTATGGATGTGGGTCTCATGCACCAACCAAATTTTAAATGAGGTAACCTCTAACATTTGTGGATCTCAATAGATGTAAAATCTACTCTATGGCATGATTTATAGATATGGATTAAATAACCTTATGATGGAATATCAAGTAGAGCATGTAGGTTTTTAACCATGTTTGCTTTTAGTGAAATGAATCCTAGTAGACAAATCAAACCTATGTGAGTGGGATGAATGGACGATACCTAGTCTAGAGTGGGTAGATCTCAATCAAATAAAATTAAAAAAGAGGTAAGGGTAAAGTAGAAAATAAGGTTTTATGATCCCAAAGGGTCACTTAAAAGTTTGGTATCTTAGTGGATAAGTTATTTCAAAACTAATTCTTAATTCTCACAATTGTTGCACACTCACAAGTAAACATAGTTACAAAGTCTAGGGAAGAGTGATATAGGAAACTTGATAGTCTCAACTAAAGGTTTCTCCTTTTTGATTTGATCTTGCATACACTTAATTGGAAGGTTAAAACTTAGACCAATAATACATCTAAGGTATTTTTTGAACATACTCAAAAAACTATACCAAATGAAAGCATTTATACACACTAAGAATATTAACATAATTTAAAATAATTTCTTAATAATATCTACCAACTTTTATTAATGTTTGCACTTCTACAATTATCATAAATTGATAAAATAATAAAAATTTATCCATATATTTTGCACACTTAAAATTACTATATTATTACAATAAAAAAAGTAAAACCTTAATATCATATGAATGGAAGAAGAGAACACTAACCCAATTGCATAATAATCAAAATTGACTTATTATTGTATTGATAAAATCTTCCAACCTTTTAGAATGCAAAATTACATAAATATACAGACTTGGGGAGGGAATGCCTCATCCTCCAAGTGTATGTGAAATTATGGTTACATGATGGAATTAGAACCTCAGTTATAATTTTTTCCTTAAAATTTAATGTTTTTCATTCTTATAGCTAATTACATTTTAGTCAAAATTAGTTTGCTTATGAAATGTAATGTAGTGTGTACATTCTTACAAATAATTTAGCCAACTTTACATGTATACTATAAGTATAATTAAAATGCAAGTGAAAAACTAAGTATTATTTACATGTATACATGAAATATTAAACCTTCAACTCATGGTTGGTCGGATGCTTGCATGTCATGCAAGGTTATTAGAGGTACTGAACTGGATGCTTATGTTGAATTGGGAGTTGAAGTGCCAACATTATTCTTCACTTACAAATATTTATAGTGCTTATACCTAATGTCATACCAGTATCTTATTATGTCCATGTTAATGAGCTAAGGTCCATACACCTTATTTACCCACTCTATGAGCCTTGCATTTTATCTTTTATAATCTTCAATATAGATCTAAAAATATCAACTTTATTGACCTTATTCCTAGTAAAATTGAGCTCATTTTATATTTCCTCTAATATTTTCACCTGTATATCATGTTTTAAGTTTTATAAATCTTACTATAAGAGTTGGTCAAAATTGGACCTGTTGATAAGTCTCACTATGTTATCCTTGGCTTGTGAAAGCTTTATCTCATCAAAAAATTTCTAGATGAGAATTTCATGTTCTAATTATTTAGGCATTACTCCCTTACTTGCATCAATCCACTCCCTGACCTATTGTGTTCTTATGAGAACCAATTTGAGAGCATTGGTATCCTCCAATGGTTCCATAAAGTTTAAGTGTGCATATGCTTTTCCTATTGTAAAAAGAATAAGGCATTTTAGTTTATTCTCATCTATTTTTAAAGAATAAAATAATTTGGTAGTATCTATGATATGGGGAAACAATTATTCCCTCATTACACTAATAGCCTTAATAGTAATATAAAATATGGATGCATGAATCTAGACATCTATATTTATTTAGACTCAAACATGTATATTTTATTGTTGTTCTCTTAGTTGTTCTAGTTCTAGTTCTTACTCTAGTTCCTCCTTGGCATTTTAGTTCCTTCATGTATCTCTATTAGATAATCCTTCTATGTTTCAAAATAGTTTCTAAAATATTGTATATATGGGTATTTCCCCAATTTTATTCCCTTTATTTTGGATAAGGTAAACATTTGTTTCCTTCCTCTACTATGACTACTCTTCAACTCTTATCTTCTAGTTTCAACTTTTTGACTCCCTGTACACTCCCTATAGATTTATCAAGTACTATACTTACAATGGTCAATTAAATAATTAATAAATTATGTCTTTTAAAATCCTCAAAATGCATGTCTTTTTCCCACTATGGAAGGACTACATGGGTTGGATTCATGGTTTTAGTGTCTAAAGCTATAGTCTCACCCAATATCTCTCCTTATGTATGCCTCAAATTTTCCTCTAGAAGAGGATCATAGAATAAAGGACAAAAGATGTTAGACCTATCCACTCCAAAATATTATGGTAGTGGATAGAATATGTAAACTATAGTTTTATTCTTCTCAACCTTCCTAGTGCTTGTCATTATTGTATCTTAAGAGTGACTAGGAGTGGGAAATAGTAGACATAACTATGTAGATGAAACATGTAACTAGGGAGTTACTACTTCTCTCCTTTATTTATTTGTGGACCTTTTATTGGTAATTATGTAGGGTGAAATAGTAGTGGAACAAAAAAAATTAGGAATAGTAGGATCAAATATAGAAGTAGTAATCAAAGGAATATAAAATGAGGAAGTATGAACTTCAAGGATAAAGGAGAGATCATCTACCTTTGGAACTAGTAGAGTTGGTTGAACAAGGGGTTGAATAGGAGAAACCTTAGCCTTGGGTACCAAGATAGGAGGGGGGATATGATAGGTTAATCAAACAAGATAAAATTAATTAATAATAGAAAGAAAAACAAAATAAATAGTAGGGTTAATGTAAATTAGAGGGGGTGATGGCTCACTTGATGGTTTTTTATGTAATGGTGAGTTTCTCTTTGAGTTTTAGAGGATCAATATTTTTAATATATATAATATACTTCATTATAATTACACTCCCAAACAACTTCCTCTTGTGTGGTTAGAACCATTGATGGTGATTCCATGGGTAATCTTTGTGTAGGGGGTTGAGCCCATGGCTTCCTTGTATAAAAAATAGTTATCTTAGTAGCTATGGAAAGATCTAATTATGTGGTTGAGGTAAATATAATAGTGACATCTAGAACTAATGGAACATAACCTTGGATAGGGCCCTTAGCATATGAATAATCAAGATAATTAGGATCATCTTAATTTTCCCTAAGTGAAGTATTTGGCAAGCATGGTTCCTTCTTCACTACCTTAAATTCCAAAAGAGGTTTTTGGGAGGGTTTCCCTTCATCCCTTATTCACTGAGTAGGTCTAATAGTCTTGAAGTCTGATGTATCCCATCCTATATTTGGTGGGAGTGTAGTCCATGCCTCCTTTATAGAAAGGGAAGGTTCCATTTGAATAAGTTTCAAAATGTCTAATTGAAAATGAATTCATTATGCCCCTCTCCTTGACATTATCAACATTTTGAGTGTTAATGAACAAAAATTCATGATCATAGCATTGATGTTAATATTTGATGCCAATTCCATTGATATATTTTTGTACCTATCTATGGGGATCCCAGTCATTATGTGGAAATATAGCCAAGGAATAATATTCTATGTATTTACTTACCTCATTGAAGTGATTTTGATTAGTGTAGCACATCCTTCCAATCATTAGTTGAGATTCATGAAATTAATATTTTATTCCTCCTATGCATGTCCTCATCAATACCCCACCATAATTGGTAGTTATTTTTCACTATGCCAGCTTATCTACAACATACTTGGGGAGGCATGGAGGTGTAACCTTATATAGTATAACCATGATAAACATGTAATCAAGGTATAACTAGTAGTCTCCCCTAGTCAATAATGTATGTATAATGTTCTTTGATATCCTAGGTTAGACATCCTTAGAGATGTACACAATGTTGTGAGTGTAATAATATATGTGTATGAAGGAGTAAGAATCACATATTTGATTCTTTATGCAGTCTCAAGGGTGGTTTCTCAAGAAACTATTACATCATATATATATGGCCTCCTTGAGGCCTCTTATCCTTATGCAATAACTTCTTGCATATCCTTGATCCAATCACATCACCCAACACAAAGGTTAACTATGATTTCCTTATCAAATCAATAAAAATAACGCATTATAGGTAAAAGAATTTAATGCATGGGTAGCCAAATATCCTATTCAATAGGGACATGGCAATCCATAGTCCCATTTTATTTTTGTCATCGATGTGGGCTCTATATCTTTCAAATTGATTATCCCTGCATGAAGCATCCAACTATTGAGTGTCTTCTCAATAAATTTTTATTTCTTCCACACAACTACTCTATGTCAATCATAAGTGGAATCTATAATAAGAAAAGAGATATCCCTTTGAAATGTATCACTATAGATGCATGTCATGATCATTTTATGCTTAACATAATGTAGGAACATTCCTCCAGATATCTTTCTAGCAAAGGATAAATATTATAAGAGGTTAATACAAGGCATGAATTTTGGCTTCAATACAGTGAAGTGTAACCCTTGATGCTTGAGTGTGAGGAATTATATGGCCAATTAACACTCAACTAGAGTCAAATTATCATGACGTACATATATGTCAACCTAGTGAATGGCATCCCATAATGCCAAGTAGCTGGTATAATCATTATTGAATATTAAAAGATTAAAGAGTGTATCCATATACTAATTGGAGTCTTTGATGGAAAATATTGATGAGGGAGTGTTCATCATAATGATCTAGATGAGGATGACATTGTTATTCAACTATGTTGAAATTAGTCTGGGCTATAATTTAATCACTTGGCTTTCCCAATTATGTTGTTATGTTGGAGACAATTATGGATACGTCTCTATCATAAGAGAGTAATTGAGTTCACAAGTCATCTTCAGATTGAATGGACATGTCATCATTTGTATTTATTTTATATAGATTTGGCATTGATTTTTGGTTCATGCATCATTAATATCCAACATCTATAAATTTGGTTTGTTTGTTTAATATGAACTTTTCCACTTTATTTAGTGAGCATGCTAGATAGGCACTATTGACATTTATTAGGAGTGGCACATAATTAACCTTTTCTATTTGTCATTTCATGACTTATTCATCTTTAATTTATGAATAAATGAGGCTTTTGGTAGTCAGATGTCAAGAGTCAAGATATAAAAATGTTGATGAGATGGACAAGTATCCCAACCAAAATTTCTAAAAACTTTTGATGAAGACCGAAATGAGTCAGAGGAAAACCCCAAATTATTTTTTCAAAGACCTTTATGTGTCAATCATTTTCATTAAACAAACCCACTGAAGAGATAAATATTTTAGAGGAATGACCCAAATGAAATCATTGAACCCTTTTTCTAAAGACCCATTTTGTTTTGATTAATTTCATCAAAGGGTATTTGGCAAAGAAATCCTCTAAAAACTAGATAAATTGAAGTGTAAAACTTAAAAAATTAGGTTCCTAAATAATATTGGTGGTAGAGTAAATGTAAAGTGTTATAATACATCATGAATATAGCTATGAGGTTTATCACATTAAAATCCTGAACAGATATTCCAAACCAATCACCCAAAGGAAAATATCAAAGAGTAAATTTTAATAGAGGTACATAAAAATGTGAAGTGTAAATACATTTAAGTGTCAATGGAATTAACAAACAAAATTATTGAATAAAACTAACAAAGACCTAAAGTATGTTGGAATATTCTAGCAAACAAAATTTCTAAAGAAAATCTCTGAAGAATTTTTTGTGCTAAGTATTTTTGTTGAGGAATTTCTCTAAATAAAATGATTTGAATCCTAAATATACATAAATTCTAAAAATAATTAGTATGTTAGTCCAAAAATTTCAAAAAGGTACATTCATATGTCTAAAAAATAAAATAAATAACACAATACATAAGGCCTTTATTTTTAGAGAACTTTGGAGATAAGTTTACAGGCTAATTCTAAAATAATTATGGGTCCCTATTCTAAAAAAAAATTAATGGGGGGTATGTTTGGTACAAAACATGGTGACATGGAGTGTAAATACTCTCGATTATTTGAGAATCCATAACTTGTGGTTAAAAAATCTCAAATAAAACATGAACCATCATAAACATGATAATCAAATTAGAAATATAAAAGACTCTCATCAACCATATACAACATACTTGCCTTTGCATTTACCCTGGATTTGTGTGAGTATGTGATTTCTTGTTATCCTTATTATGAGGACTTTAACAGATAAGTGACACAACTATAGGTTTCACTTTGTTTTTTTGGAAAAAAGATAAGAAAAATTAGGGAAGTGTTGGCATTTCTCTGCTACTAGATGGGCATTCATATACATGAAATAGTTACCATTAGTTAATTATCTTTCCTTATACTATATTATTTTATAATGCATGGTACATTGACCTTATTTCATAATTTTAATCTCTGTGATCACCTTTTCATTTTACATTTTAATATTGTTGAAACACTCTTTTGAGGATGCTTTGATCCTTATGCCTGATATATTTTAATTTGAAGAACATTGCTAGGAGAGTGAGAGAAGAAACCATAATGATTTAGTATCTATTAAAGCATAAATTTATGAAACTTTCCTTGTTATTTATACCCATATGGATATATTAATGGTCAGTTTATTAAATAAGTATTAATGTGATAAGTGTATTTGATCCAGAGAAAGTGAAAAAACTTTATAAAATTTATATGTAGTAATGAGATTAGACTTCACATGGGCTGATTAGAGTATTTGATGTGAGATTGTTCATTATCAATTTTCTTGGTTTACAGCTAAATTATTAAAATATAATGTGTGCTTGTAAAATCCTAAAAATAAACAATTGATGTGCTTCTTCTTGGAAATTTTCCCCATAGATTAATCATTTGGCTTTTAAATATGTTAAAGGAATTATCAATAGGTTGGATACTTGATTTGAGAATAATAGGAAAATTCAATCATATTTCTATAGGACAAAAGGAAACATCCAATCCAGAAAGTAGGAAATTACTTTATAAAATGAACTACTAAAATATGGGAAAGCTAACATAGGAAATAAGGAAACTATTTTGTTAAAGCCATAAAATATATTCTAAAAAAATAGTAAACATGCCCTAATCCTACTCTTAATATCATTTTTTTTCTATTCATATATGGTATAGCCATGAATTAGTGTTTTAAAATTATCCATTAACTAGATGTGTCATCTCATTGCCTTCGAGGTCCCTGATATATAAAGAATTATTACCCAAGATCTTTGAAATCTGATAAGGTCGATCCACAATGGGATAAACTTATCATGTTGTCATTTATTTTTTTGGGATTTAATCCATAGAATCACTGAGTCAAATATTTTTAATGCCTTAAATTTTACTCTTTTATCAAACCATCTTTTTACTATATCTTGATGTTTATTACTATTCTTTAAGGACTTAGTCTTTTTGTATTCCACTTATTTTATGTCCAACAATCAAGACGCAACCTTATCACTTGGTTTCATGTATTTATACATATATTTATATGTTGTAAACTCAAGCATGATTTTAAAAATAGGTTGTATCCCATATACTAGTAATTAAGGTGAGGATTTGATTGCTTATTGATATCTTCTTTGATTAGTCCACAATGCATAATTCAATAGATTGTGTCAATGTCTATTTTTTTGTTGTATAGTTCTTAATGGCATCAACCATATTCTTTTTTGTTTATTCAACCAACCCATTTCATTTAGGGTAATGTTTAGATGATTACTTGGTGGTGATTTTATTATTATTGGCCCATTGAATAAATTTAGCTAATTAAAATGTTGGGTCATTATCACACACTATAAATATAAGAGTATCAAATCTAGTTTTGATACTTCTTTATATAAAGTTGATCAAATCTTATGCTATTGAATGATTTCTATTTTAATCTTTAGTAAATCATGTACAATAGTCTATATCAATGTGTTTAAACTTGTGGGAAGCTAAAAAATTGAGATTAATGGCCCCAATGAAGTCCAATCCCCCTTGGATGAATCATATCCCACTGATCAGTGGTTATAGAGGCATGGATGTAGATAATTCCCTTTTTGAAAAAACTTAGCATTCATGGCACATTTACACATGAAAATGTGTGTCCTTAAAGTATATTATCCATTAATAACCCATTATAAGGATTTCATGGGAAATTGTGTTTCCAGAGGGATGACCACTACCTATCTTCTAGTGTATTATTTTTGAAATTTATTGAGCTTCCTCTCGTGACATGCATCTCAAGTAAATGATTTTATAATTAATTATATATAAGATCAATTTTAAGATCATATAATAATCTACTTTGAGTCTCAAATATCTCCTTTGTTCTCTTTTGAGCACTTAGATAAAGGTCCTTTTGAGAAAATAGTGAATAATGTCAGTGTACTAGTGCCCTTTAGATACTTGGTTTTCACAGACCTCCTTAAAAGTGATTCATGGGTTAGGATCAATCCTGAGATGAATAATTACTTGACCTCCTTGACCTCTAACAATCTTGCTAGGCTTTATTTCCATGTCAAATTCTTGTAATTTTGACATCCATTTTCCTTTCCATTATCCCAATTCATTTTTGGATAAAGTAAGCTTAACAATAGGATCTAGTACAATGTTAATTATCTTGTTCCTTAGGATGTAATGTTATAATTTATTCACCACTTTTGTAAGGGAAAATATTTTTTAATCTATCATAGAATACCTGAGTTATGCTTCTTTTAATTTTCTACTCATGAATGTGATAGGATGTTCAAACTCCTCTTTCTTTTGGGTAAGCAAAAAAACAATAGTATTCTCTAAGGTGAATTAATACAAGAATAAGTTTTTAGTGAATTCTAGACTTTTTAGTACATGGGCTTGGGGTATTTAATCTTTAATGTCTTGAAAATAATTTCAAGCCTTTATTGGCCATTACACTTTAACATCCTTCTTGAGCATTACATTAAAATGTCTAACAATCTATACAAAACCTAATATAAACTTTTTCATGAATTTTATCTTACCAAAGAAAGATTAGAGTTCCTTATTGCTATTTGGGACAGTAATTTTTATACCCCTTGAATTTTATTTGGGTCAGTCATAATCCTATATTTGGTGATGATATAGTCCAAGAGATTGCCTTTTCTGATAATAAATATATTTTTTTTGGGTTAAATTGAATGATAAACTTTATCCACCTTTAAAATATTGATTGTAGGTGTCATAAGTGATTATTCCTTGATTTTGAGAAGACTGTGAGGTCATCCATGTAAATAATTATACATTTACCTATCATCCCTTGGAATGAATTATCCATAGCTCATTGGAATGTGGTACCTAAATTAAATAGGCCAAAATGTATCCATTAATATATATATATATATATATATATATATATATATATATATATATATATATATATATATATATAATCACCCAAATTCATGGTGAATGTTGTATTCATTCTATCTTCTAATTCTAATAGCACCTACTTATACCATGAAAATCCATCCAAGAAAGATATCAAACCTGAACCACTCACTATCTAGATTACTTCATCTAGTGAAGGTAATGGATATATGTCTTTCTTAGAGGCTTTATTTAAGTTTATGAATTCCACACATAGCCTAATATCTCCACTTTTCTTCTTAACTGTGACCAAATTAGCCACCCAAGTAAAATCTATGATATGAAACACAATTTTTTGCACTAATTATCTTCTATACTTCCTTTTGAATAAGGGTGTCTAGGATATGATTTATTATCCTTTACCTATACCTAAATATTTTATCATCCAAATTCAATATAATTATATGGATAATGACCCTTGGGGTGAAAACGTCAAGGTCTTTATAAGTCCATGTAATCACATACTTGTATTGAGTGAGTAAACTATTCATTATATGCCTTTCCTCTAGAGTATAGTTGAGACCAATGTTAACATAGCATGGGTCACACTCATCTCTTAGATTTTCCCTTTTAAATTTAGATTTTTTTACTTTTTTATACCTTTTTTATGAGATTGAGGATACAAATCAAATTTCATTTCCAATGAAACCATTCCCAATGGGATTCAACTTTCCCTTACATAAATAACTCCTTTCCCCCTTAATTCCTCTTGGCATATGTAGTTAATTTCCTTGACATCAATGATTTGAGACTCAAAATATCTTGAGTTAGTCAATAAATGGACAATCTACTAGTCATCATCAAAAAATTTTAAATTTCCCACATTATTTGGAATTGATAGACAATGTACTAGCTCAAAGGAGAATCTTTATACCTTAAAATCCTATACATGTGCCAAGTTGGTAGTTAAGGAAACTATTAAATTAATATCTTGATTTTGTTATCTATGTATAGCTATTTTATTGAAGGCCTCAAAATATTCACTCAAATCGCATGTTATATGTTTATAAATTTTAAGATATGATAGCTTGCACTGGTGTTTGTTTCTTACTTGATAGGCTAGCAGTTATGAATTTCATAAATTAGCAATTGTTTGATGTTGATTTTTAGAGAAAAATGTAGTCATGATATTAATGACTCTTATTTGACTATGTTATTAGTTTAAGGGGAATATATTCTATATGCTAGAAAGTATTTCTTTCCTTGTGGGTCTACCAATTCAATGTTGACACTTAATCCTTGCTTGGATTTTACATTATTGAAGCAGAGGGTCCACAACTAGGAAAGTCCTTAGACTTTTGGTTTTCATACTTCATGATTTTTAGTAAAAGTATAAATCCTAATGGTGTTTAATTCTTATCTCTCTATCAATTTGAAACCATTTTGGAATACCTATCCATGGTAATTAAATGTGATAGTAGTCTATTAACACACACATCGTAAATGTCTTAGACTAATCTCTTCTAAGGAGGACTTTATATCCTTCTAAAATATTTACTACTAGCATGTCGATCATCATTTGTACTCATGGTTCATATGTTATTTGTATCTATACGTCATTCAATTCTCTTATTATAGGGAACATGATATTATGCAATTGTGATATCATTTACTTGGATGGATTTAGGGTCAAACCCAACTTCTAGAAAATTAAAGTAGGCATTACTGTGGTTGAAGATCTATAGTCATATAGACAATTGTTGATGTTATTTTTAAATTATTTAATATTCGATACAAAAGGTATAACTTTAGGTTTACTTTTGTATATGACATTAGTGTGAGTAACCTTTGTCTTCTTCCTAGTCACTTTCCCTATGATAGACTTCTATAGTATATCCTTTTATTCTATAATTTGGGCTAATTCATGAAGAGTAATGTTGGATTTAATCTTATTCATGTCTTCATAAATGTTTTACACCTTTTCATTTATCCTCTTTATTCTAGATTTGTTCATTCCATTTAAGGGGAGGTGAATTATTGTCATCTCTTGGATTCATTAGACTAGAAATGTTATTTGGAGGAGTACACACTATAAAGGGATGTTTATTACTTAGGCTACAATTGACATTATGGTATTGTTAGAAACCATGCACCTTATTAGAGTTATCCTCTAGTTCATTTTAATATTCTTCTTGGTATAAATACTCATGCATTTCAAATACCATTATTATGTTTGAAGATCTAGATTATGAATAGAACCCTGATAGACTATTCATCAATTGTTGCCTTACCATCTCCCTTTAAGATATATCAAACACTAGATAGAAAATCACATTTTAAATTTCACCATGTTGTGATTTACTATGGACTCTACAATAATTAGGCAAAGTTATTTCTATTATGTTGATCTCTAAAAACTTGTTGGGGTACTATTATACATTATTAGTAGGCCTATTGAAGGGCCTATTAAATCCTTTAAACCCAAAATTATGGTTATTATTTTGGCTAGTGGTGTTTCCCATCTTCCTTTGTATATTCAGTAAGTCATTACTTAGTTTATGAACCATTCTTTAGATGGAATATAGTTTTACTTTGATAGAATCATTTCTTTGTACAACTAAAACTATAGAGGGCATTGAATCTTGATTTTGTTGATGAATATTCATTTATATCTATTATTAATATAACCATAGTTATGATTGGGTTTTTGATACATTAGAAGAGGAAGTGCATGTAGTTGATTCTAATTAAAATAGGTACATTTTGATTCATGTGAGGGATTAGATTTAGATTTGGAAAACCAACATTGATATTTGGAGTGCTGAGTATTTGAGGGCTTAACTATCTATCAATTTTGATAGCCTCTTTGTATGATAAATCTATAGTGGTGGAAGGAGAATTTTTCCATAGGAGAACCACACTGATTCATTCTAGAGAATATATATACATCTCCAATGCCACTGGTCCATCTAGCCCATACTATAGGTTAAGCCAAGTGTATAACTTCTGGAATATATCATAGAAGCCTAAATTGGCTCATTAGGATCAATTTTTATGTTGGTAGAATGTTGATACACCATTCCAATTCTAGTAAATTATAAAAATTGGGTAAAAAATGTGCTCTAACATGCTTTCCAAGAAATGATCAAGTTTTATTAAAGGTTGAGATACCAATCATAGGCAAAAAAAAAAGGTAAATGGGAAAACCTTGCATGCAACATCCTTATTAATAATATACATTGATCTTAATAAAACCTTAAAATACTTAATGTGTTCATCTATAGTCCTTCCTCCTAAAAGAGAGAAAGATGTTATATATTTCTCTAGGTTTTTGGGTAAATTATGCACATCTCGTAAGATGGTAATGATAGATCTAACCAATGAAGGATATTGGGCCATAGTATAATTAATAAGATGGATATTTATTATTTGAGATGGTGTTCTAACCCTAGGTATATGTGGAAAAATTAGTGTAGATCTAGGAATTTAATGTGTTGATAAGGGAAAAAATAAAATATTGATTTGGTCCTAAGACCTAGTATCTCTCATTGGTGTCTCTAGTGCAATTCAACATAGGGATAACCTCCCACTAAGGAATGCACACAAGTTACCCTCCTTCTAGCACAAACTTTTAATTCCATTCATGTGGGTCTTATGCACCAACAAAAATTCAAAAGAGGTAGACTCTAACATTTTAGGATCTCAATGGAGGTAAACTCTAATCTAGGTCATGAGTTATAGGTGTGGGTTAAACAACCTTGTGGTGGAATAATAAGTAGAGCATGTAAGTTATTAACCAGGTTTGATTGTAGTGAAATGAATCCTAGTAGATATATCAAACCTAAGTGATTGGGATAGATGGGTAATACCTAATCTAGAGTGGGTAGATCTTAATGAAATAAAATTCAAAAAGAGGGAAGGTTAGAGCAAAAAAAGGTTTTGTGATCTCAAAGGGTCACTTCTAAGGTTATTTTATTACTAGTCAAGTGATATCAAAACTAGTTCTTACTACATGCATTTGTTTCACACTCATATGTAAATATAGTTATGAAGTCTGGGGAGGAGTGATACAAAAAACTTGATGGTCTCAATTGAAGGTTGTTCCTTTTTGAGTTTTTCTTCTACAAATTTAATTGGAAGGTTATAATTAAGATTGAGAAGGCATTTAATATAGCTGTTACACACACTGAGAAAATTATACCAAAATAAATCACTTTCTACAGACTAATAATATTAACACATTTAATACTATTTTCTTAATAAGATACACTAAATTTCAATATCATTTGCACATCTACATTTAACATACATTGATAAAACAATCAAAATTTATCCATAGCTTTCACACACTTCAAATTACTATATTATTACAACCATAAAATAAAAACCTTGATATCACATGAATGGAAGGAGATAACACCAATTCAATTGCATGACAATCAAAATTGACTTCTTCTTGTATTGATAAAAGCTTCCAACCTTTTGGAATGTGAGATTACATAATTATATAGACTTGGGGAAGGGAAGACCCATCCTCTAAGTGTATGTTCATGACACAATTAGAACCCCAGTTCCAATTTTATCCTTAAAATTTCATGTTTTCAATTTGTATAGCTAATTACATTTATGTCAAAGTTAATTGGCCTGTGTAAGGCAATGCAATGTTCGCATGCTTAAAAATAGTTGAGGAAAATTTACATGTATACTCTAAGTTCAAGTAAATAGTAAGTATAAAATTAACTATTATTTTCATGTACAAATATAAAATTGGCCTTCAACTCAAGTTTGACAATGTTCTTGCATAGAAGGTGAGGTTATTGGTGGTGTTGAAGTAGATGGTTGTGTTGAAGTGGGAGTTAAAGTTTAATCATTCTTCTTCACTTCCAAAGATTGATAGTGTTTATGCGTAATGTCATACTGGTATATTATTATGTCCATGTAAATGATTAAATGACTATGCACCCTATTTACCTACTCTAGGATCCTTACATGTTCAACATTTGTATTCTTGAAGTTATATCTAAAAATCTTAACATTAGTGACATTCTTCCTAGAAAAATTGAGATACTATTCTATTTCCTCTAGGTTCTTCCCTTGTATATCCTATCTAAAGTTTTTTGAAGCTTGATGTAAGAGTTGGTTAAAATTGGCCCTACTGATAAGTCTTCTTATGGAATACTTGGCATGTAAAAGCTTCAAATAATCCATAATTTTCTAAGTGAGAGTTTCATATTCTAATAGATTAGCTACATCAATCCACTCCTCTCTTATGTTTTGTTAACCACCAAGTTGAGGGAATTGGTAGCCTCTAATTGTGCCATCAAGTTTAAGTGTGCATACCATATACTATTTTTAAAAATAATAACTAATTTAAGTTTATTCTCATCTATTTTTAAAGAATTAAATAATTTGGTAGTCTCTACTATATGGGCTCCAATTATTCCCTCATTGCACTAATATCTTCAATAGTATTATATAATATAGATGCATCACTCTAGACATATATATCTATTTGGACCAGAATAAGGATAGTTTTCTATTTTTCTCTTAGGTGTTATATTCCTTCCTTTAGTTCTCTCCTTTACATTTTAGTTCCATTGTGTATCTATACTAGAGCATCCTTATATTTTTCAAAATAGGATATAAAATCCTCTATATGTTGGGATTTACCCAATTTTATGTCTTTCCTTTTAGAAAAGGTAAGCATTAATTTCCTTTTCTCTACTATGACTTCTCTTGTAGTATCATCTTCTAGATTCCTCTTTTTGACCATCTATACACTCCCTTTAGATTTTTCAAATACTTTACTTATAATGTGAAATTTAATAATTACTAGATTAGGATTTTTATAATGTTTTAACTGCTTGTATGTTTCGCACTGTAAGAGGAGTAACTAGGTTGGTTCCTTGGGTTGAGTGTCTGAAGTTGTAGTCTCACCCAATATCTCTCCTAATGTATGACTTAGAGTTTACTATAGTAGGGGATCATGGAGTGAATGCCAAATTATTTTTGAATAGTCCACTCCACCATGTTATGGTTGTGGATGGACTGTGTAAACTAGACTTTTATTCTTTTTAGCCTTTTTAGTGGCTATTATATTTGTTTCTTGAGAAGGACTGGGAAGAGGAAGTGGTAGACTTAACTATGCATATGAAACATGTAATTGGGGACTTGCTACTACTCCTCTTGCTTTATGTGTTTCCTTTTTCTTAGTTCTTATTAGGGGTGTAATAGTATTTAAAGGAACACCAATAGGAATAGTAGGAATGAATGTAAAAAAAGAAATCGAAGGAATACCAATTGAGGAAGTAGGAACTATAAGGGTAGAGTAGATATCCTCTACCTTTAGAACTAATACATTTGGTTAAAAAAGGGGTGGAATGGGAGAAACCTTTAGCTTGGGGACCAAGAGAGGAGGTGGTATAGGAGGGGTGAATGAATCAAGATAAAATTAAGTATTAGTAGAAAGATAAACATAATAAATAGTAGGGGTAATGCAAATTAGAGGGGGTTATGGCTCACCTAATGATTATTTATTTAATGGTGTATTTAATTTTGAGTTTTATAGGCTCAATATTTTAACTCTCTAGAATTATTCCTCCTCATCAGTGGTCTCCCCTCTAACTTACTCTTGTATGGTTGGCTCCATTGATGGTGTTTCCATGGTTGGGCTCTATGGAGGGGGTTCAACCCTTGGATTCCTTGTATAATAAATAGTTTTCTTAAAAACTATGAAATGAGTCAGTTGTGTGGTTATGGTAACCATAAAAATGTCTTATGGAAATGATAGAACATAGCCTAAGATAAAAGTAAGTAATAGTAAAAGGATAAACATAATAAGTAGTAGGGGTAATACAAATTAGAGGGGGTGATGGATCACCTAACGATTAATTATTTAATGGTGTATTTGATTTTGAGTGTTATAGGCTCAAGATTTTCACTCTCTATAATTATGCCTCCTCATTAATGGATTCCCCTCTAACTTACTCTTGTGTGTATGCCTTCATTGATGGTGTTTCCATGGATGGGATCTGTGGAGGGGGTTAAACCCTTAGATTCCTTGTTTAATAAATAGTTTTATTGAAAAATATGAAACAAGCCAGTTATATGGTTGTGGTAACCATAAAAATGACCTATGGAATTTATAAAACATCACCTTGGGAAGGATCCTTAGAATATGAAGAATCAAGACAAATGGGATCATCTTGTTTTTTCCTAAGTGATGTATCTAGCACCCCTAGTTATTTATTCACTACCTTAAGTGACATAGAGGGTGTTTTTAAGGGTTTCACTTGATCCCCTATTACTTGAGTAGATCTACTAGTCTATAAGTCTGATGTATCCAATCCCTTAACTAGCGGGAGTCTAGTTCATGCCTCTTTTATAGAAAGGGAAGGTTCCCCTTGAATAATTTTTAAAAGGTATTATTTCAATTAAATTGATTTTTCCCTCTCCCTAAATTTTACATCATTTTGAGTATTGAGGAACCAAAAATCATAATCATAAGGCTAATGTTTCTATTATATGCCAAATCCCTTGCTATGTTTTTATACCTATCCATGGGGATCATAATACCTATTTGCAAATTTAGCCAAGGAATAGTAGCCTTTATACTTCCATGCCTCATATAAGTGATTGTAGTTAGTGTAGCAAATCTTTCTATTCATAAAGTGAAATTCATGAAATTAATATTTCTTGCTCTTGTGCATGTCCTCATTTATACCCCACCATAATTAGAAAACTATTTCCTTCTCTGCTAGCTTGTCTAGGACATACTTGGGGATGCACAAAGGTGTAACCTTATGGATTATAACCATGATGACCATGTAATAGGGTCATAGCTAGTAGTCTCCCTTAATAAATAATGTATCTATAATGTTATTCTGTATCCTAAATAGGGGGGACTCGTGGATGGCCATCCATACCAAGGGACAAACATCCTTAAAGATGCACATATTGTTGAGAGAGAGAGAGAGAGAGAGAGAGAGAGAGAGAGAGAGAGAGAGAGAGAGAGTGTGTGTGTGTGTGTGTGTGTGTGTGTGTGTGTGTGTGTGTGTGCGCGCGCGCGCGCAAGGAGTAAGAATCACACATCTAATTATTAATGAAATATAGAGGGGGGATCTAGAGCGAGACATTATGAATGTAAAATATCCCAAATACTACATCATACAAGTAATAAATCATATATAAATGGCCTTATGGAGGCCTCTTATCCTTATGCAATATCTATTATCATATCCTTACTCCAATCACTTCACCTAAATTAAAGGTAAATTTTGATGCACTTAAAAAATCAAGTAACAAAACCCATTACAGGTGGTGGAGATTTATGCTTGGGTATCAAAATAACATTTTCAATAGGGCCATCCCAATATAGATTCCCATTTTAAATATAGTCACTAGTGTGGTAAAACTATATTTTAAATTGATTGTATCTCTAGGGAACATCTAATTATTTCATGTCTTATCAATAAATTTTTATTTCTTCCATCTCATTACTCTATGTAAATAATAATGGGTGTCTAAAATAGGAAGTAAGAGGTACCTTTGAAACACATCACTAGATATGTATGACATGACCATTTTATGCTTGACATGATGTAGGAACATTTCTCTAGATATCTTCATAGTAAAGAATAAATCTCATAGGAGTTGATACAAGGCATGAATTTTATCTTCACTATAGTGAAGTGTAACCCTTGATTATTTATTAGGATGAATTATATGGCAAATTTCCACTAAGACTAACTCAATGTATCCTCATGCATATGTGTGTCAACCTAGTGAATGCTCTCCCATACAACTAAGTAGTTGGTATAATCATTATTGAATATTTAAAGTTAGAAAAGTGTATCCATGTACTCAATGGAGTATTTTATCGAAGATATTAAAGGGGGATATTTCCTCAAAATTATTTGGATGAACATGTCCTTGTTATCGAAATTAGATGATACCAGTCTAGTTTGTAATTTAATCACTAGGCTCTTGGGTCTCCTGAGTATGTTGTTAAGTTGGATACATTGGTGGTTATGGATCTATCATAAGAGATTTATTGAGTTAATAAGTTATATTGAGTTTAAATTTAAACAACATCATTTGAAATGAATTGATATAGCTTTGGCATTGATTTCTAAGTTATGTTCCATTAATATCTAATGTTTATAAGTTTGATTTGTTTGTTCATTCAAACTTTGCAACATTATTTGGTGGGTATGTCACATAGGCATCATTGACATTTAATAAGAGTGCCACATCATTTCCCTTTTATAATTGTCATTTAATCACTTATTTAGATTTTTTTTATCAAGAAATGAGGATTTAAATGGTCAAAAGTTAGGAGTCAGGATATAACAATGTCCATGAGGTGAGTGAGTATCTCAAGAAAAGTTTATAAACACTTTTATCGAAGAACTAAATCATCAGATTAAAACCCTAAATTAGTTTTCCAAAGACATTTATTTGTCAATATTGTTTTCCAAACAAAACCATAGAAGAGTGAAATATGTTGGAGCAATAGCAAATGAAAATTTTGAACCCTTT